>OZ018308.1:13418435-13509399 GCA_963969455.1 Arge pagana | reverse complement strand
CTTCCCCCTCTCTCGCTGCGCCACTCAAGCTTTTTTCCCACCGCGTTTACCGCATAAGATCGGAGCTTATTTCAATGCGAATTGAAAGCGGATTTCGGATATCAGACTCGCGGCTGAATCGAATTACCATAATAAAGGGCTGCGTTCGCCGTTCTGCCGTCGAGCGGTGACAGGAAAAGAGGAGCAGGGAGCTCGGAAGAGCAAAAAGATCGCGAGAAAACGTCAGACGTGAAACGTCAGACGCACTGGATGAGATCTCACTCCGATGAGAAAGGAAATGACGGTTTTCCACAATCTTACCTACATTTTATCCTCGCCAAAGATCCACCTCCGCCAAAAGGATGATTCTAGTCTTGATTTTTCAAACAAATTTCCGATCATGATCGCGATAACGTTCGGGACGAGTTGAGAGGGATTCACCAGCCAACATCTGGCTCACGCAAATTATTCCGCAACAAACTTCTCTAAGCTCTGCTTGTTCGGGATCTACGATGCCAAACGGCATGCTTTCACCCCCATCATTCTTCTCATCATCTAGACCAGTTGCTCCACAACGTACTTCAGCAGCACGAATGTCGATCTTCCCCGTCATTGAAAAATGTCAAAGATCCCGCAATTTATTCTCGCCAACGATGAAGTTGCAACCATTTTCTCTGTGGATATTTCTAAAGAAGCAGTCGAATCGCGATGGCAGGTTCTGTCGAATGTGACTCAACAATAATCGTGGTGCAGTGTTATCGCAGCCGTGCAGATATAATTGCAAACACTCGTTCTTTGCCAGTTACATGGAACGCGCATCGTTGGTTGCCTGATATCGCGTGCACTCGTAGGCCGGTTTACGGTGGCTGATTTAACCTCGAAGCTGCGTTGGTGTTGGCGAAACACGCGTTCTACGCGAGAAGTGACTAAACAATCTCGGCACGCATTTGTCCCCGTTTCGCGTGGTGATGGGTATTTGTTTAGTCCCTACGTCGCCGCTTTGTGTCACAGATTTGCCAGTTTCTAAAGGCAGTTCGAAACGGTAGTGTGTAGCAACGGACTAACCACTCGTGAAAAAACCAATTCAGTTGAAAGCCATGGGAAGAGGCGTAGTAGGGTTGTTGGTTCAGTCGTAACAGGTCATACAGGATTGTCCGTGTGCTGTTTCGTGCGAAGCTGGCAGACGACGAGGAATTCGCAGAATTTACACGGTTATCGGGATCGCGTAGAGCAAGCAAAATCGCAATTCAGTGTTACAAAGGTTTGATCGAGCGGGATTAAATTGGACGGCTAAAATACGTTTGCCAACGGATGACCAGGCGTTTTCTATCAAAGCGAACAGAGATCCGGATTTACCATCCATGCCGCATTTTCCCACTCATCTGGCCTGCGGAGCTGTAGGTTTTCATTCGCCCCGTTGGAATATCGTTCTCCGATCGATCGCACGTGAACCATACCCCAAGACTATACGCCTCTTAACGCCGCAGATACCGATTCGTCTTCGTCTTATTTCCATATTCCCAGCATTCACCATTCGCTTCATCTTGCCGCGCTATCTTCGCGCGTCACGTTTTCTCTAATATATCTCAAAGCTGACATGGCAGCATTCCGTGTAAACCGCGTGTCCTACAATTGATGAACGTCTATCCCATCGACTACCTAAACGCGCCGTAACCGTCACCCCGAACGAATTCTAGTCGTCGAAACCCGATGCCTCCCCTATTCAGGGCTATCCGTCGTGTTACGGAACATGCATGCGGGTACAGGGCTAAAAACATACGTCAGACGACAGAATCCTACGTATTGTTATCTACCGAGGTAACGAGCTCTCCCAGCATTGATGCCCCGGTACACAAGGGCGCCCATACGCGACGATACTGCAAGATTGTCTGAGTCAATAGCATAACGAGCGGTCGTTGCACCGTGGAAGACACCTCCCGCGCGTGTTGGGGGGTCGAAATGTGTTGAAGGCAAATTGTAGCATTAGCATAACGAGGTGGTCTCCGCGCATGTGAACCTAATGCTCGAGGTTTATCTAGCGGCGGCCCCGAGAACTCGCCGATGTTGCGGTGAATAGAATTATCCCGTGAGATATGAGAAGATTTTAACCCTCTCCGACGCCGTGATAATATTCGAAAGGTACCCGAAATCGGATTTCGTGAAAATCAACGGCCGAAGCTACTACGTTAAGTACATAAGACTGGGCAGTTTCCGTTGCGGATGCATCGCTACGTCCACGGATATGCTTTGCGTGCAGGTGTATTTACAAGTAATGTTCGTTATCAGAGAGCAGCCAAGTGAAATCTTGTGCGTGAGAGTCGTGGAGTTCGATCTAACGTATCACGCCAGCGGTATTCGTACTCGTGCAGATGAAATTCACCTTTTTAGTGCGTATGGCGTCCACGGCGAGATGAAAGCACCGCTGCAGATGACTGGATCGTAAAATGAATGCTTGGATATTTATTTCACGGACGAAGAGTCATTAGGAACTAGTTGTTCCGCTGGTCACACGAGCCGTTTGATTAAACAACGATTCCAAATTTAATTCGCCTTGAGGCTTAAAAACATATGTATATATTTAGTAATTACTGTTTATCACCGAAGCGTTTTTCTTCAAAAGACGTAGCAAGAACGACCAAGTCTCGGTTGCAATAACGCTCACTAACATTTTGTAAGTTGGTCTATAATATTTCTTCGCGGAAACGCGAAGTCTAACTTACTATTCGACAAGAGATCCGTTGTTTTGAATTGGCGGTTATACCGTGGATGCTGTGGATAAGTACAAATAATATAACTCGTAATGTCCTCGCGATTGTAGTGAAGAGTTTGTAACGACTCTCCGGGAGCAACTTGACGATCAAATTGGAAAGAAAGTAACGAGATTGGAAAGCAGTAGGGAAGCAGTAGTTCGGGCTTGCGAGTAACTTGTTCATTAGCAGAACCAACAAAGCGCAATAGCAAATTAACCTTTTTCCCGAAGACATCTGACTGTGAGTATTGTTTTCAGTTCGAGATGCATTTCGCCTTGTTACTTATTAGAAAGTTTGCAAGACGTGGGACGTCATTTTCGAAGAACGAGAACGGTTCTTTCGCATTCGGTCGAAGATATTGGAATTGTACGGTGAGACCGCTGCTACGAATCTACTGCTCCCTTTGGGTCACACTCGTACAGTTTTACAGATCGCAAAGTTTGCTTCCACTTCCAAAGTTCCGTTGCCTGTCTGGTGGTAATAAGATCTTCAATATTCAGATATTCCACTTCAGCTCTTTCTAGCTGTGATTTTGTTTGAAAAGTTTTTCGAAAATAAGGCATCGTTTCAATAACTAAAGCTTTCCTCAAAAAGTTTATCAAATATCTTTCACGCTTATTTTCCATATCACGGTATCATTTTCCTCGCGCGTGCCGAACACGCTACCGACAATATTCCCGTCGTAGGTAGGAAAACACGATACACTCTCTACCCATGAACCGGAACAGCTTCGTTTCATAACGAGAATTATTTGACTACCGAGTTATTTGGACGAATATCTCGACTTTGGCCGACGTGCATTTATATTGCTAACGGCGTAACGCCACACGAAAAGGTTCTCGTACTGGCCACGTTATAAACTACGGAGTACACTTTGTGCAGTGCGGTATGTTGCGCCGAAATGAACGGGAGTAGCGATCGCGGACATAGAGCTGGTGCTTCAGCTTTGAAGCGCCTAATAAAGTAATTGCTTTTGAGTAACAAACCGAAGCGCACAAACTAGCAGCAACCCTGCTTCGGATGAATATTTTCCGATTTTGCGGTTTCCTCGTCTGTGCTTCGTAATTAGAAACGAACAGCTATGGCTCACCTGACGGAGAAGAATTCCCGTCGCAGGAGCCGGTGTCCCGACTGATGGCGGTGAAACTGTTACAGCATCAAATCTATCGAGTTTGCCATTCTTGTTGTTAGTGAATAATAGTTGAAGTTGAGTGGATGTAAAAAGCGACGTGAAAAGAAAAAATTTATGTAAATCCAGTTCTCATCATAGCCGCGTATTTTGATGGAACATTTGTATGATCATTCCAAAAGCTGAAGACTTTCAAGAATGTACAAAGAATATCGCGATTATCCCTGGATAAAATACATATCTGCAGAAAGGTATTCCAATGTCAAAGGTATTCCAATTCGAAAACAAAGCCAACCGAATGTATGACTGTGCGAATCTTAATGATAATGTGACAGGCTCAGTATAAAATCCACCTTCACTTGAATTTCAATAATTGTATTTGCAACAAGTTATTTGAGCAACAAATTTCGATTTCATATTCCTACAAAAATGTGTGAGTGGCCTATTTTCAAGAGTGAATATTTTATCGTGGGATTTTTAGACCTGGTGCAGAGTTCTAACCGATTGACATAATTTAGAACTGATATACCGTTGTTCCAGCGAAAAGATAAATTCAATCACAGTTGACCGCGATTGAATTACGATTCCGTGCCAAAACTTCTCTGGATAACAGCAAATCCAGAATGATGGATATTCATTCAATTTTCTGGTGCTTAGCTTTCTTCGAGCGGTAAAGTAGATCGTAGCGAATCTCCGTGATGCGTTATAAAACGGAACAAAGAGCCTCTGAAACTATCGTACGATGATATCCAATAGACGGAACAATATTTATATTTTACGTTCGCTCAAAGATACGCGGTTATGGCGCGTCGATGAAGACATATATGTCGTACGCGAACGCGATAGACTTCGTTGAATCTATTTAGCGTGAATCATTTCCAACGAGTTGTAAAACGATATCCATAGATTATTCATACGACGCCAATAACGATGACCCCTTGAAATTAATCTCAAAGGGTCGCAGCGAATCCCAGTTTTATGGTGATCGTAATCCCAAATGCGAGGATCAAACGACAGTCTATCATGTTAAGTACGTTACGCTTATTGGTGTCGGTCGTTGGTGGTGCTTGGTCGTTCGCTCTTGTACCATAACGACGCGTAGTCTTCGCACTCTACGTGATCGAGCAAGCGAACAAGTAAGTCTCTCGGCCATCTCTCCTTCTCCGATCTTCGACTACCTATGCTAACACGAGCTGCACTTTCCCTCTCCCTCTCTCTCTCTCTCTCTCTATCTCTCTCTCTCGGTTTGTTGTTCCCCCGTCGATAAACCGACGACCATCGAGTTTGCCAAGTAATTTCGTCCGATAACACCGTCACCGTCGCCGTATCCATCGTCGCGGAAATCGTCAAATATAATTTTCTCCTTCCTACAGTTAATTTTGCGACGTCATCGTCTCCTCCAACCGGCTAGATACGCCAGGTCATCGTATAACTCGTACGTCAAACGACTCTAGTTGAAAGTTACGAAGTTAACAACTAGTTTCATATCCATCCACGCAAATATATATGTCGATGGTTCACATCGTGTTCATTTTCGTGTCGGGGGAACTACCGCGTGACATAAAAGTTTTCTAGAACGATCCTCGGAACTATCCGGTAGCTCCCACAAAATGGAAGACGCCTCCCGATACATATAGACATAGATACATATATTATTGTCTATACGCGCGTAACTTTACCGTTTTATTAGCCTTTACCGAGCTGCCAAAGTCTGCTGGAGGATCACTATCGTCGAACGGCAGACGGGGTCGTTTGCTGGAATTCACTTCGGTAACGAAGCCGCGCTCGCGGAAATACGTGCAGACAGACGCGTACAAATACGCGAAAGAGGACGCCTCGGGGATGACCGTGTGCGTAAGTGGATACCGGATCCCGGGGATAATATACGACCGCGATAGAATCTTCAACAATATAATCTCAAGGCGCCAGTAACGAACGGGGAGCAGCCTTCAAATTCCATTGCCTTAATTCAAACTAACGTATTGATTATGTTATTCGCAGGTAGCTACCGCAGTCAAATTTATCAGAGGACGAATGAGGGAGATTAACTGATTAGTCAATCACGGTCTGACGAAGCGCGCGCAGTCCTGAAGTTCCTGAACACAGAGTTTGCATACGCTCCGTCCTGTCATTAGAATACCCAATGCGTAAGCATTTCTTTTCCTGACGCATGCTGCAACCAAACGCACTACAATTCCAGCCTTGATAAACGCTACCCCTGGTGAAACTTTACGATGCAATCCCTGTTTTGCTTGCATGAACCTTTCCTAAAAATACCTTTGCAGTTTTCGAATAGTGCTCTTCGGTACAACATTGCCATTTCCAATAGCCAAAGTCAAAATTTTTAAAATCAGATCTCACACTCAACTTTTTTCTGGTCCAGTGCATCTTCGACCAATGCTCCTCGGTTTTTTCTAACTTTCTCTTCGTTTGTCAATATTCTCGTTCTATTTTTGTTCCAAACACGACTTTCCGTGGCTATTAACGTCACCGATAAAACAGAAAAGTTTCACCCCGGGAATCATAAAGCTAATGTAATGCAAGCTCATAGCACTGGTGTTGTCTTACTTGAGTAATCATCGATTATGAGAACTTGTGATGTTTTTACTAATGCATCGTAATGGACCAACATTAGCAAACAAGCCTTCAATTAGCACTGATAAAAGTTCACGTTGCTTCTCGTTTACGACAAATCGTCTAGTTTTATGACGGCATAACTACATTCGACAGTAGAGTATCTCCGCGAACATCTTTTAATTGTAAGACCTTTATGAAAAAGTATAATCGAATGGTTTTTAACTAGGTTTCAGCCGAGAGTCAACGTCGATGCTAAATCGAGCGTACGAATTGAAAACGCTATTCGGATCGGGTATCGCTAACAGCATCATCAACGACCATTCAATCCGAATGCCAGAATGTGTCCGCGCGAACGTGTTCCCGCGCGCGCATTTGTAGGTGTATGCAAATCGTACGGGTTGACTTGTGATTTTTCCTAGAAGATATTCATGTCGCATTATGCAAGCCCGGTAGAAAAGCAAATTATCGTACGAAGCGAGCTCGCTCCAGCCTTCTCGGCGTCTACACGAGACTCCTTTTCCATTTGCCGCATTTACGCTCTCTCGAATTCGCGAGAATCTTGGGGTTGGGGAGGTTCTGAGAGAACAAATATCTCACACCGGTAAAAATAAGTTTTCAGCTTTCGATAGTTTTATTTCGGCGGTAGATGAAATACGGGTACGAGTTCTCGAAACGGAACCGTGTAATCCGGCTGGGATTACGTTGCTGCATATCCATGAGAAGTCTCCACGTTTTTAGGGATATTTCTGAACCAATGGTAATGAACGTTGTTCGTGTAACATTTATTACTGGACAAAATTAAATCTTCGAGGTGAAATACCGTTCGTCCGGGGAAAAAGTTAAACGACTGCGATTGGACGACATCAGGATCCTCGGGTTAGTTGACGAAATTCTCTGGTACATCGGATCCTAACGAGTTGGGACGTAATGGAAAAAATACACAGGAGAATGGAACCGGAAGAACGGAAGAACTAGTGAAATTAGAGTTGTTGTCGAGGGGACGGAAATCAGTGGCAGGAAAGGGGGGAATTTCGATGCTTATCGAGCGAAAATACGAACCGAAGTCGGAAGGAAATTTCCTCGATATTCGTATGTCTCGAGAGAAGCGCAGCACTCATTCCATTACCTACAATGATCTCATTTCGCTACGTCTGAAACTTACCCACAATTCGGCGGGGAAACTATCCGTACCTCGAGCAAGATTATACTGAAATTTTAGACCTCTCGATTTGTTGAGCTATTCATACCAATTTCTACCAGTCATATCTTTAAATTTTTTTTTTTTTTTTAAATCGTGCATCAAAGCTCTGGATAGTTTCTCGGCTCGTGCTCAATTCTTCTTAGAAACTCTAGGAAAGTCTAGAGACCTAGGAACCATATTTTTCATATCTATTTTTGGCGTTGACTGAAAAATAACTTCAGTACATTTTTCACAGACACTCGCGCATTTTGCTCGACGAGTCCGCCATCGAGTTTTGTCTTGCACTTTTGTTTCATGCGACGAAGGATTCACCGCCCAACATTATTCTCGTCATATTCAACGAAGCCGTCGTGTGTAACGAGTTGCTTTCATAACGAGTCGTGACTTTGAAGATCCGTTATCGAAGTGACGCAACGTTCGCTGCTCTGGTGAGTTTTAAGCTCTCGAAGAGCCGCGTAGCAAGTCGATATCGACGAATTCGTGGTTTCGTCCTTAACAGTTAGCTGTTGCGACGAGTCGACGAGCTTTCCGAGCGGAGTTAATACCTCGCAAAGCCGTGATCGAATCAATAAGAAACGAGGCTAGCTGGCGTAATTTACTGCCGGGAAATGGCGAATCATATCGGTGGAATGATATTTTTCTTCGCGGTTCCCGAAACGATATGATATTTTGGAAATATGGCGACGATTTACGGCTGCCGAACTAACCGTTTCGCGAAATAATAAAAGGTACGTTTCAAATGGAACGATCATATTTTAATTAAAATCACAAGCCGGTTTCCCGCGCTGACTCCAGCGTGTATTCGACAACCGACGCGGCATCTGCGCGTGGGTGTAGCGTGACTGAAATTTACCGAGTTAATATATTTTCCTTGGAACAACGCCGTGCGAAGCCGAGGATTAAGGATCTCAGATCCCGTAAACGTTGTGAAGTATGCTCTGCAAATTCAATGCCGTTCCCCGCCATTTGAGACTCCGAAAAGCGCTTCGGCAAACGTACTCGGTGCATTTGTCATTCGAACGGTAATTAGACCATCCGTTTGCACGTTTCTCATTGAAATATTCGAATTATTAATTATCACTTACGAGAACGGAGAAAACTTCGAGCCAGACGTTAACGAAGCAGCTATAATTACCTGCAACACGAAAGAAAGAACAAAAAGTCAGTCATTGGAAATTTACAGGCCAAACAAACGCGCTGTTTATTAAATTCGACTCGCGTAATTCGTAACGAACGGTTACACATCGCGCGGCGATTTTCACTATCGTTCTTCGGTTTTAATAACGAAGAGAAATTGATACCACCGAGCACCCATTCACCAGGTGCGAACGGATGGTCACACTTGCTTCTCGACAACGAGCGAGGCGTCACGTGATAAACAATAATATACGAGAGTGACGCTCGCTTTTGATACGAAAATAATTAGCGCGATCCAGTTGCGAATGTTGAATTACATATTCATACGATACTGGGCCACGCGCGGAGCGATCGAACTACCAAAATACTCAGTTCGATACGATTGGCGAAGATTAATAGGAAAAAAATGAATACATAGTTTTCGAAAATGCTCGGACAAGTGACCACCGTAATTTTTGATTCGACTTCGAGTCGAGAACTCGGAGAATTAACGGCCCAAAAATTTCTCCCCAACGTTTCGAACTGCACAAAAACTGCGCAATTTTCCGAGGCCCTAAATTTTAATCAATTCGAACAAACAACAGAAGACTTTCTCTGTCATCTGTGACACGTTGAGCATTGTAGAACCTGGAATAAAAACGGTTAACGTTGTTCCAAATATTCAAAAAAGTACGATTCGTTAGAATAACGAAAGTCTTCTGCTTTCGTGTCCGTGGGAAATTCGAAGGTCTGCTATTTTAAACTTGACGGTATAATTTCTCGCGGTTCAACTCTTTCATTTACACTCGTTAATAACCACCTAACGAGCCAGCAAAATGAAATTCGTTGCGATGCCCGAAAGTCACGCGAACTTTTTATTAAGATCGTTTGCAGCTGAAATCACGGCGAGACAGATCAATCGGGTATCGTTCTTCGATACGGTGATCGTTTTTATCGCGATGACTCGTTGCGAATAGACGGATCTGATTCGAGCTCCGCTGAAATTAGCATCGTGCTGTGGAAAAATGGACGACTCGTGAAAGGAGTTTAATTATCTGTGAAACGTCATCGCGTATCTGGAAGCGATACTCGAGAGGGAAGAGTTGAAAAAGCGAGTACGTAGTTACTGTCGGAAGTTAATCCAAGGAATGGATGACATTCGTGTTCGTCGTGGCAGAACAAACAACCGAAACGTTTCTCGACAGGTCAAGTTAAAGGCGCGCAGTAATTACTTGTCGTAAAATATTAATCGCTGGATACGATAAGTGCGCCAGGTTCTCGTAAACTTTTCAGTCATAAGCTCCAGAATTGCTCAAGAATGTTGAACAAGAATAATTAAATGCGACCCGTGATAAAGAACCGTAGTGGTTTCCTTCAACTTTCTCGAAGTAGAGGTTATACACATTTTCATAGACTTTTTACGAGTCTGATAACAAGTCTCGTGAAACGACGAGACTTCTGGTCTCGCTGGCAAGCAATTCAAAAATCACGCGCGACAAACAAAAAATCTCACCTCACCGGGTAGAAAAAACGTGGCAGCTTGCGAGAATGAAATTCAATGGGAAAAATTAACGAGCCGACCAATTTATTTCGGTTCAGAAATTTTGTGGAAGAGATCCGTCTAACGACGAATTAATACAGACTATATTATCGACTGAGATTGGAGTATTACGTAAGATTGGTTTGCCAGGGAATATAGTCGCTTTGTGCGACGAGTTTTCGAGCAAATACAAATCGATGTACGGCAGATATGCATTAGCTGATGAAATCGATGCGGGCAGTAAATACGATACGAAAATGAAATTAGACGAGCAGCTATCGAATTATTATGGACGATTATATCGACGATCGTGAATTATCGCAGTTCCGCGCGTTGAGTTTCGCCACTCCTTACCATTGTTTTCTATTCACTCTTTATTTGGCGACGAGCAATCGAAATTAGAAATAAAATATGAAATATACGACGCGACTTACGATTCGGTTCTATAATTTTTCCTCCGACGATTGCACAAACTTGTAGAAAATTTCATTTCATCGAGGCTTTTGCACAAGAAGGTGAAGATAGTTTGCCGTTTATTAATTTGACGCTTTTTTCTCACAAGCGATCGGAATTTTGATAATGTTTTCGGATAACAATGTAGTTAATTGTGGTCGCAATCGAGTAGGATTATCATACGTACAATGTATATATCCACGAAGAATCGCGCTACAGCGTGGGCGAACATAACGATCAAAGCGATTAGGAAGCTCCAGGATTGCCTCCCATTTTTTACGATAATCCTCGTTGAATTATCTCCGCGCTCATCGAAGTAGCACGGTGAGTGTGTATCTTTTTTCTCGAATTACAAGCATCGTTCATCGTACAAGTGACGTCGTGTGTCGTCATCGTACGTTAATATCAAATGTAAGCTATAATTATAGACTAGCGCGTAAGAGTTAGGAAACAGTCGGGAAACAAATCGTTCTCAACGACAAAAACTGAAGTCGAAACGAGGGAACAGAAAGCTAAGCTGCTCGGACCGACGGGTGCGCAGCGTCAAGGATATCACGCCGGAGCAAAAGGCAAAAATCTACGAGAGCAACGAGCTCGAAAGCTTTTAATTTATTCGGAAATATTCAACTGAATAAACAAAAGAGCTCCGTACTCCCAATGAAGTTTGAAGTTATCTTTGACGCGCATAAAGAGGCTGAGAGTCAGAAGCGGCAGTACACAAGCGCAAGATACGCGGCGCACGAGAGAGCTTGACAAATGTATAAAAACGGTGAGCCTTCAGAAAAGAAATATGGAAAACAGCAACCCTCAAGTTCCATAAAGGCAATGAAAGCTTTAAATTACACAGTCCCGTTGTAGTTTGCGCAACGAGTAGTCGGATTTCGCCTCCAGGACTTTTTTCCCTCGTTATTTTTATACGAGTGAACCAGCGGCGATGGCTATTCAACGCGGAGCGCGACGGTTCCTCCAGTTGGAATCCCCCGTTTTGTATGATCTTAAGTCAGATTTATTTATCAACGGTTACTCGAACGTATCACCGAGTCTGGTTGAGCCATCGCAACCCTCAGTCTAGTACTGATCCGCAAGCGAATCTGTGTTCAACGGCCTACCGTATTATTCTCTAACTAGCATCCCTCAACTGACGTGAGACGGTCTGACCGTGCAGTTTGTTTGAAGACTAACAATTTTGGAGATCATTCCGCGCGACAACGGACTGACTACCTCGTTCGGCGTGAGAAAAATCGAAAATCAATTTCAGCACCCATTTCCTTATATTTTTACGACTTACCACGAATAACGAGTCGGTCGCGAATCAGTTCAAAATGATCGTGGCGTTCGCGTGGAGCCAACGTATTTAGATTGTACTCGACGTAATCGTCGTTTTATCGACGAAACGTTTCGAGAAGGATAGAAATGATGTTGAGAATAATGCGTAGAGTAGTTTCAGAATCCGAAGAAAATACACGGCTCAAACGATGTACGGATGCGAATAGTGGTGCAAAAACCACTGGAAGCTGGAATAACTCGAGCCGTCGAGCTTGAATACGCAGCGGTCAAGTGGTTGGCTGAACGGCAATTCATGATTGGAAATTACCTCGTGATCGCTTAGCGATTGATCGGCTCTCTGTTCTATAGGTCGGTACGCTGATTAGCAATGGGTCGAGAGTGAATGGAGACGGATGAAACGATGGCGATATGCGATATACCTGGAGAGGAGATAAATTGGGTTCGGCGGAGGCTGCCACGGTGGGTCCTCCGCGCGAGTTGGACCAGTCTTGCAATCGACGTGTGTGCCGTGACGTCCCGAGGGAAATTCACACCCGCGGTCACTGTAAACTTCGAGCTGCGAGGCACCAATCACCGCGGTGTCTCGTGCACGAGGGCTGCGGTCGTAGAAGTATTACGCGAAAATACAAGTCCGTGCGAACGGAATATCCATCAAGCTCGAAGAGGTCCATTAAGGAGAGCGTGCGGGGAGTCATTGTTGATCTCCAATTTTCGGCCAACTATGGACGGTCGCGCGAACCTCGACGAAGCTTTTGGCTCGCGTTCAGAACGCCGAGTTTCAAGTTCGCTGGAGCGTACGTCTTGGTATCCAGGTCTGCTCTGCGGGCTTGACGCGATTCTTCGGGTTCTCTCTCGCTCTCGAGATTTACTTTGTGCTTGTAGAACGGAAAGCGGCTTTTACCAGTTCCTGTCGCATTGTGCTCTGCGGTTGCACGGAGACACCAGACACGTCAAGCCTTTTCCGAGTAGCGTGGAATTATTCTAAAAGGTTCCACGTGTTGGCGATGAGTGCTGGGATCTCCGACTATATAATTGCTGTATGCTCGGAATTTCGATAACGGCGTATCCCACAATTATCCGAACGCTGTATTATATCTCTCCCTGGAACTCTGCCATTTCTTCTAACGACTCCCGGATAACAAGACGTACGCGAATGATCGTACCAACTCGCTTTTCACATTAGAATCTCATCGCCTTCGTGATTTTCAACACATTTTTTACACATCTGCAACGAAATGATACGAGAGCTGGATTTTTGGTGACAAGAGAAACAAGTAAAACACTCTTTAAAAGTAGTCGTGTGTTTATAGAGTCGTTGTAAAAAAACCATGAATTATTCGCGCCAATATCACCGTCATGGTAAAGATGAAAATCAGTGTTTCGATAAAATTCGATATCACGAAAATAAGTATTATCAAATATTTTCACCCGCACGACTGGTGATATGTTCTCGAGATTTCATGATTTGGGGTCAAAAATAACTATTCGGTACGGGGTTACGCTGCGAGTCATTTTTCTTATCCATCCCAGAAATAACGAAAGCGGTACGCCTGCAGGCGAAAACGGTGTTGGCCAATTTAAGAATGCAAAGTAGAAGTGAGCTGTATCGTGCAGCGATGCAACGATGGAGGTTCTGGGCAGACAACTCGAGCGTCCTTGAAGTACCTACATCCCCGAGGGTGCGTCACTAGACTATCGTCGCATCATCTGCTAAATGATCCCATAACATTCTAACAGTAATGATCGTTATGCTGGTAACTTATTTTTTTCCGCGAGTCTAGTCAGGCTAAATACTCCGCTGGGAAAATCTAGGCCGGAGGATCGTTGCTGGATAATCTGTTCTTCCATCGGAATAAACTCGAGATGTTTTCGCGCGGCTGGGGGAATAAGGACTAGGGTAGTCGCAGTGGTCGAGAATGGAAGGAGAGCGATGGCACTTGTTACCGAAAAAAAACATCGAAAGGGTGATACGGGTGTGACGGTAGGTAGATATCAACGCTACGACGCGATAGGTAGCCAAAGGCAGTTCAATCTAGCCTTTCCTTTTCAATCCAGCAGAACTTCCTTGCCGCCACCAGTGACCCGAGAGGTATTGCGGTAGATGGTCGGTAAAAACGAAATATTCTAGACCACCTTCGTCAATGATGACCCAAGCCTTCCCGACGGTCCTTTCCCTCCGGGAACTCTGTCGTCTGCGACGGACGCGAAATCGATTCAACGGCCTTGAACCGATTCGCCCTTTTTCGACCTCTCGTAATACTTACCGGGGTTCGGAAGGGGAGGCTGAAACTACACGCGGTAGCGCGGCATTATGCAAATATCACCCTTTCGGCTTGAACCCACGAATACGATGTATTTGCGTGACTAGAAGGATATAAGCCTCGCGACCTGAGCTTACACGCAATTCCGACCTTGCGAGGCGAGGAAATAATTCACTCGTAGCATTAAATTTTACCCGAGGCGAATAGGCCCCCGGAAGAAATTGGAGAACAACGTTTGTAGAGTCTACGAACTCGCGTCTCGTGGTCGTGCTCGCCTTGCTTGCCAAGAAGTTCAAGGACCAGCTAATAATACCGGTAAGCCGGATTATACAAAGGCGTTGAAGGTTACACAGCCGTTGAAGCGCCGCGGTAAACGTGGCTTTTTACCCAGATTTACTCGAATTCCGCCGCGTTCTCCGAGCCCAACGCGACGGGATTGTTTTTGGATCCTGCATCACCTCACCGGCATAGAGTCACCGGGATGCAGACCAGAAACAGCCGTGTCAAGTTCAACTAGAGCCGTAATTTTTCGAAGAGAGTTTGGCGACTGCGGCAGCGAGTACGCGGAGTACCACTCTCCTTCGGACTATAACTTCACCATTATCCGACTTGGCAACTTTGGCCTAGCAGTCCGTAGTCCTTCTCCAGCCCTCTTAGCTACAAGCTCTCCTGCTCGCGGGCTTGCTAACGCGGTACGTCTACTTCCCGCGTAAAGGGGTCTACGTTTTACGATAAGAGAAAGTTTCACCGGAATTTTCCTTGATACCGATAACGCGCTGCCACCGCCAGGTATTCCACCGCGGCGACCCGAGTGGCCCGGAGGTCCTTTTGTCGTTCCATTTACTTTTCACCTTTTCCAACGATTTCTTTCCCTCTCTTACGGGACAATTTATTTCATTTTAGCGAAAAGCACCGGAACATCTCTCGCCACGATACAAATAATCTAGACGAATAGCACGCTTTTCCAACGTTTGGTAAATTTACGATTTTCTACTACGTTAACGAGACCGAATTTTTTCTACGTCGCGTTTCCATTCCTTGATTTTTCTAGAATCGTTTGATTCTTGTTACTCGTTTGGAGGAGACGCGCAAGTTTATTGCAAGCGCGATAAAATATCACGGATGATTTGGACTCGGCGATATCAGTCGTTGGACAGATTTTCGAAATCGTACGAAGCGAATTCCCACATCAGATCAAGCCACGTGCTTTGGATAGAAACCTCGCAGTCACGTTCGATACCACGTGCCGTTCACCAACCCTCGGACATCCTGCGTCGCCTCCACTCGTCGTTATTCCGTACCGCGCACCCTCGAAGAAGGCAAAAAGTAAGAGTGGAAAAGAATGGAGAAAAGGTTTCGGTATGATTGAAGGCCGACGAAAGGATTTTCTATTATGTCCGTATGGTTCCGACGATGAAACCGGAATAACAATAGCCGGGGTGAAAAATGTATGGGAATCGAAGCTATTGATGTTCGATTCCACTTTGCCAATGGTCAAACATTCGAAAACTTTCTATTCCGTAAAGAAAAAATCACACTACGAAAACAATACCAGAAAACAGCGACGATGATGCATCGACGTTCCTCGAAAAACTGCAGATTTAACCGCGCATTATTCCGTAGGAATAAAGCCACTATTCCGAGACGCGATGTGACGTACGACTAAGCGTTGACGTTTACTACTGAATGTCCGATTCCATTCGCCACATCGTTGCTGATTCGAAATCACAATCAGCTTGAGCGAATTTCTGGCCACCGAATTGTCCAGTTTCCTACTAACAGGTGCGAAGAGGATAAAGAAGTATGGAAAAATGAAAGTACTGCCAAAAGGAGTCTGTAAAAAGTTGCGCACCAATTGACTTCGAATGCGATTCATTTACTGGGTATTTTTTCAGTCGAATGAATCCTGAAACTGTGTTTCGCGTTTGCAAATGACCAGTTATATTATTATCTACGGCTCACCGTGTAACCATATTTCACATTCGAGTTCGACGGATGATCGATAACGTGTTCCAAACGAGCGCTTCGATCCGATTTCCCAGAATCCTCCTATTTGATCAAGTTCGAATTCACCGAAGGTTCACACGTTTCCTGTCGATTATGCCAATGCCAACTAATTGATTATCCATATATGATGCAATCGTACGTGGGCGAAGCTCCGACTAGGTGTACAATATATTGGCGCTACGCCGCGGCGCAGAGCGACGCGTTACAGTAAATACAGGTGACGAGTACAGCGATCAGGGAACATGGGCCAAGAGTTTTGTGAAATAAATGAAATTCCATTGGTTCCGATGGTTGCGCCCGATCGGTACGTGCCGCGTTCGTTCAATCGTCGATATATGTTACGGTATCCGCGTCTCCATCCAATTTTCAGTACTAACGACATTTCCATGTCATCACGTCGATCGTTACGAATGTGCATCATTAATTAGCACGTTGATGAGGATTGGCAGTCCACTAAGCAGGAGCGTCCATGAATGGGTCATTCATTTGTTCCATGCCGATTATTCGTCGCTGATTAGAAGTATCCCTTGATCTAGGGCACTTGGCAATAATCCAGAGAGAAGGGAAGCAGCGGAGAAATCTGGAATGTATGTACGCGTAGCGAAAAAGAGAGCAAGGAATAGTGCAAGTACGATAAAGCTGCAGCTCTGTCTACAGTCCAAATGACTAAATACGGTCGAAGTTATTTTTTGACGATTGGTTTGTTAAATTTATGAGATCTCGGCAAATTTCGCGCAAAGCCTTTGTCGATTACAGGCGAGTGATTGCGGAAAGGTGGGGCATTACATACGTAGGGACTGCTTCATTAATGCAATAACCGCGAAGTTGAGCCGAATGGCAAATGTGCGTTGTTTGAGTACTGTTCGGTGCTGTTGAGATCTAACTTCATAGTTACTGCATTTACGAAGCAGTCTATGCCGGCTGCTTTATTCATGCAATCCGCGCGAAGTTACGCCGGGTCGCTAACGCGCATTCGTTGAGTGTTCTCGTTACTTTCGAGACATCGATGCCGGGAATCTTACCGAATCTGCATTCATCACGTTCGACAATTGTCTAAATGGATCTCTTTTTATTCCGAGGACAGAGCTCTTCCCCCGTACAAACTTCGGTAGTGTTTGAACCTGATATGGAATATAAAGTCTGAGAGGTCGAAGGAAGTGGACATTTTTCCAGAAACCATGGGAGTATCTTAGGGTAGCCTTAGGATCGGTCCGAGGTTATATTTACCCCCCGTTTTTTACCTCTTCAAGAACGCTAGAGTATGAATATTTTTCCCCGAACACCGGCTTGGGACCACCTAAAACTTTCTTTCTTTCGTGCTCTAAAGTATCCCGTCTCGCTCTCTCTATCTTCACGTTTTCCTCTCGCCCCTTCTCTCTATCACGGGGTACGGCGAAGATGCGTGATCTGTTCGTTGTACCTTAGCCTCGACCGTCTCAAAAGTCTAGATTCAACGAGTATTAGGCGCGCAAGTTCTACCAGCGGATATAGTAAAATCCTGACCGATTAGATTTGATGAAAAACATCGAAGACCTTCCCCGGCCAGACATATCAAATTCTCCGAAATAACCTCGATATGGATATTCTTGAGAAAGAAAATTGCGACGTCTCGCGAATTATCGTCCACCATGGTATTTCGGTCACGGTGGCGAAGGTACGTTACAATTAATCGATCCGAGCTTAATGGAAACTCGAGAGAGCCCAGAAGTTCTCGATCTGCACGACCTCCTAAAGAGGATTAGTTTTCCCTAGTTAATTTTTAAGCAGTCCATTCGGTACTTTGAAAATCCACATAGACGACGAACTAAGGCTGGCCAACAGCTTTTGCTCTCCAGTTGATGAAACCCTCGGGCTCGAGGCATAACACCGTGAGCCGGACAAGATGATGAACAGATACTCGCTCAATCGAGACTGCCCAGTGTCTCGTACAGCAGGTCCAATGAGGTGCATGGCCCCGATAGTATAGTATATATAGTACCGAGCACAGAACAGTCTACGTCAGCGATTCTCCAGCTGGTACCAAATGCGTAATAGGGGTACTCTCAAGTATATTGATATATGCATGCATGCATATATGCATATAATGAAAGTCCGGTAACTACGGTAGTCCAACGCATCGGCGCTGACACGAAGAGTACTGGCATGTCGCCAACCTCGCTTCCTAACGACTAGACGTATTTTAGTTATTAATCATTTATCCATCACGAATACCGGAAATCTGGACGAAGCCGACGAGCAATTAAATTGACTGTTTGGGATGACGGAATTGTCGTCGTCGTCAGAGTACACTAGCGAATAAGGAACCAATGTGACAAGCTCTTCGGCGCGTCAGCCTCACGTCTGCTACTCGAGTATCCAATTGCTCGACGACTAACTGAAGCCGAGGATCGTATTGTTGAAAAACAATTTGACGTAGACAGTACACACCGATATACATCGCTTACCCCCCAATTTATAAATCATCCTCGTATGGCGTTTTTGCTTCGTCTTCTCTTGTAGATAACCTTCAGAATTCAGCGTTTTAGAACATCTTTTTTTTACAGGAGCGACTCATCACAACTGAAATGTAAAAGTGTGACTCTTATGCCTGATATCCTTTAATATTGAGGAATTTTTCGGAACAAAGCAGATTGCGAAGAAATTTCACGAAAATCTCTCCTCTCCGACACAGAAGCTTGTTGAGTCCATGTTCAGTGTCCATCGTTTGTCGTAACCGTTTCGTTAATTATCGGTGCGTGGAGATATTCTAGCCATTGCGAATTCACCTCGTTGAACGGAAAGCCGAATATGCATTTTCTAAACACGGACCAGAGATTGCCGGCGCATGTCACGTTTAGCATTTGCAAAGCGAAATACAATGGCAATGTCTCGTGTTGTCCCTGATATGTTACCGATTCGAAGACATGGCAGCTTCAGTGCTGCAACTCAGGGCAGCGTGGGCAAATTTCAGCAGCTGAAATGCCGGCTGAACGTCAACCCACCTGGCATTCGCCGCGTTTCTTTAATTGAACCTGAAGAAGACTGATATTCTTGTCTCTCGCACAGTTTCGCGGTTGAAGGAAAAAGGCAAAGCAGCGCCTCGAGAAAGGTGTGTGGTAATTCCTGTAATTTCTCATGCTCCTCTCGGTGGACAGTTTTTCCAGCGGGAACGTCGGATACATTGGTCGCGAGGCGGCAGAGAACGTCTGACGGATACCCTCCTGGATGCGCTACAATTTGTTTGGGTTAGAAGTTGATGAGTTCATGTAATGAATACAAAGCTGTCGGGGCGTTTACTGCTATTTATAAGAACTGAGAAAAATACGTAGCAGGAGTCGGAGAGAACGAGAGAAGCAAAGCCAGCGTGACGCGAGGGTAAAGGGACGAAGGGAGAGACACCGAGACGTAGGGAGGCAGGGCAGTGGGAGTGAAATTACACAAAGAAATATCTACTGCGAAATTGGCTCTACTCTTGGACATTCGTATCCGCGAGGCATCGTTAGTTGAAGAAATTTAGTAGCGCGACACACCTGTCACGCGTTGCGGGGATCGGACGAGTTCTTCTACCTACAGTGGAACTGACCGGAAGATAAACCCTGCGCAAACTCGTCTTGCCAACGAGGTGGTGACGCGGAAAAAGGTCGAGAGAAATTCGCACATTTTCGTCAAGTCGACATTGATTTGCAGATGTAAACACTCCTGGAGAGATCCTAATTCCGTTGAAGCGGAATTCCAAGAAACTGTTGATTGCGCGCATTGTGAATCCGACGATCTCTTATCAGCAAGAGCCCGGATTTATTTTCAATAGCTTCGGAATGAGAGCCCAGCGAAAGTTAATGAGGTATTTGAACGTGAAGATTGAGTCGACCAAAATCATGGTAATCAGGTCATACCAAACTTGATGGTACCAATTAGCCTCGAATGAATCGTCCCGCGGACGTCGCGTAATAAGATAACGCGAGAATTCAACGATTTGAATTATTATCTGGCTCAAAAACCACCTCGAATATCAGATGGTCTTCTCACCTTCCGCGAATATCACCTGTAAAGACGCGAGAGTTCTGCCAGGCAGCAAGGAAATTGACCAGACAACTTTGAATTGTTACAAATCTGAAAAAAATTCGTTCAGACAGACAAGTTCCAAGTCGCAAACAACGTTACGGACGTCTTTGCTATTCCGTCTAGAACCTGAAACTTTGACCAATCTCGACCGACTGAATTTATCGTAACTCTCGAGAATAGCTTTGACATTCGATCGATAGAAAGAGGATCTCGCGTGCAAATCTCTTACATAAATTCACCTTCCAACTTCACTCACCGTCATTTTGTGGGATTACCGGTGTCAAATCCGACCAACAGTGACGAAGTAAAAGTGGCGCAATAGCGTTAGAGTACAATCTACAAGCTGAGTATACCAAAACCGATCATCTCATACTGCAAAAACAATTCAACGATATTTGCGATATCAATCGAGTTAGCCGACATCATTTTTCATCGTAGAATAGCACGTATGCGGATTTGGCTGACAAAAATATTGTTCACCTCTTCAAGGTGTATAGGGAACTCGAATTACAAATTCTGTTCATTATCTACGATATCTGCGAATTTTTGTGACTTAACAACGCAGTGAGCTATAAACGCGTCCCGTTCGATCATTCAATCGTGATATTAAAATGTTGGGTCGGATGAGTGATGCTTGATTTTTCGCGATCACTGATAAGTAGGTACCGAAGTATTTTGCTTCGATCAATATCCATAGCGTTGACTCATCCCGTTTTTATTCCCATCGATGTGGCATTTTTCAACGTTCCGTCTTGAATTTTCCAGCGCGTTCGTTTCATAGCAATTCGTCTCGAGTATCGGTTCCACTTTCGTAGCCTCTTACGGCTTTCGCTGAGCTATGCCCGAGGCCAAGCCTATCGTAGGCGAAGCATCGCGCGTGTTCGTAGGAACGAGGAACTCTGAAAGGATCGAGGACTCGAGGTTCGGGTGAAAGGTTAAAGGTTGTAGGTCAAAAGGGGACCCGTGGGTGATCGATGGGGCCTGAATGACAGAGTGTCGCGTACACATTATGCGCTACGCCGTTGGCATGCGGTGAAAGTGATAAGGTGACGGGACGCGTGTTCCTGCGACAGTTTGCGGCGCGGGACTGAATGTGTATTCTCGATATTGCTCCGCGAATCTATCAGCTGACCCCGAAGTGCGTATACATTTTTCACGGCCAAAAAACAAATTCGGAAAACGTGAGCACGCTATCAACTACGGATCCACCGAACAACGAAACCATACGTACGACTGAGAAGCAGGTGAACATGATTCGAACATGATTCTCCCTCTTTCAATTCTGTGGCATATCCGTCTGGGTGAATTTTGCAATAGGAAATCGCGAGATGCTTAGCGAACTCAGCTGAACAGAACAGATCTGTGATATCGAGATCCGAGTTTCTTGGCGACGGAAGCTGCTCGAAAATCAATTCGCCGATTCAGGGTTTGTATGTAGGTTCTTTCCCGAGCTCAAAGAACATCCAATTGAGCTTGACATTTCATTCGACGATGCGTCGCACTAACTTTACTACTCTCGGATCTCGCGACTGCAACAGATCGTTCGATTTCAAGTTTGAAAATAATACTTCAGCCCCGTTGAACGTCGAAGCTTTTTCCACTCGTTGCGTTTGTTCGAGATGAAAATCTCCTGGCGCGTACAGTTTCGAAAGCCATATCCGGTTCTTCGACTGGAGTTACAATATCTTCCAGAATGGCAGAATATCGGCGCTGGCGTTGCAACGTTTCGATTCTTAGTCGGATGTAAACGGAATCCACGAGGCGCACGGTTGGTCCGTAATAGCCAGGAATATTGAATCCTATTCGTATTCAAGGGAATCGCAAATTCATTAGTCACGTAGCCCGAGACCCTTCTTGTTCCCGTCTCGGGCAGAAGATCGGGTAGGTGCAATTATTTGCGCGGAATCCGACGAGAAGAGGCGTGAGTCCGGAAACCTGGGACGACGGACAAACAGTGCTAGAACTGAGCCAGTAGCACGCTTCTGGTGGGTTTACCCGGTGGTCCGGCTCTTCCCAACTGCCAGGATCTCCTCCGGCTATCGGGCCACCCTGGATATCACCACGAGGGTACATACGCGTCGGAGACACGCGTGTGGCTTGCAACTGTCTCCGACTGACCGCACTGTCATTTGTCTAGATCACCCTTCTTTCGCCTTGGCATCCGACTCCCCAGCGCTGCGTTGCGGTTCTTCGTACTCCCTGTAATTTCGCCAAACCTTCGTGGCTGACGTTCCTCACTGCGGAGGACAGAACTGACAGCCGCGATCTTGGTGTCAAGAAAAGATCTCGTCTTCGGAACTCGGGACAAAAAACAGTTCTCTAGTTGTACGAATCAAAAGTTCTGCATATTAACATACCAGACAATTGACGAGGAGAAGCGAAACGACTAGTCAGCTGACTCTCGGTATATTTTCAGGTCAGAGACAAAAAAATGTATCCAAGCAAATGTCGATTGTTATTCTTACATTGTTTCCTCCGACTTTATTGTTCTTGTCGTCGTGTCTCGAATGGTTCTACTTACAATATCCGTTTCATGTTCAGATTTTGCTCAGCTTTCTTCTCCTCTCATTGTGTCGAGATATTATTAGCGCGTAGAAATGCAAAAACGCGGATGATTTGTTTTCTATTGAATTTCACTTGATAACCTGCTTGTAATGGTTTAACGAGGTCAAAACTTACTCGACTTTTCATTTCGAAATGCAATTGCTGCTTTCACGTCTGTGTCTCGTATGCGTGGTTCTTACCTGTAACAAGAATGAAAAAACGTTTGTTATAAAGTACAGCATATTATCACAAGTAATGAAATTCGTTGGAAAACGTATTGACGAAAAAACGAGATAGAATTTTTGAAAAAATTGGACACCCCTCTCCGCAGAAAAACAATCGGATATTTGATTCCCACGGGGCGGGTATTGAGAAGAATGAACCCTATTCCACTGAAGGTAGAAGTTTCGCGAAATATGTTCAGCACGAAGCTAAGTTTTCGGGTAATACCTGTAGAAATAATGTGGCGTAGGAACCAATACGATATTTCATTTCGCGTAAGAGATATCGAATTGTAGACGTAATTCATCGTGCGGTTGGCATTGATGATGAGGAGGCAACAAAATCGAAGTACGACTTCGCGTGGCTCGTTCGAAATTAATGCTAGGGTCAAGGGATACGCGGCACTATAGATTATCCCTCTCGACCCTATCGTATAGCACAGGCGTTCACGTATATGAAGTGAAGCTTTCGCTCGTGACTCGCAACTCTCTCGAAATACTTCTCGGTACGTCGTAAATTCCATCCAAGGACGTGTCTTTGCGTTGCTTTTTAGCAGCAGTCTGCGCTTTTTATCGCCTTTCTCTCTCTCTCTCGTTCTCTTTGCCCCAGCCCCGCTGGTCTTCGCTCTAGGCAGCAACACCTGCGGTTGCACTCGACGCCGCCCACTCGGTACGACCCTCGATGGAATTATTTCCATTTTTTATCACCTTCGAATTATACCTTCGACATTCCTTGTTCCATATTTATGCCGCGAACGAGTGTTGCTTGGGCTTGAAAGCTGAGGTTCTCTCACGGCGAAAAAGCTTCTCTCGCACTCTCGTGTTTCCCTTCGACGCTTTCGATTCACTGGGCGAGTTTCTTCCTATTGAAATAAATTTTCCCCGCGTGATATGAGAGGGCGACCGGAATCCCTCGCATTTCCTGACCCACATATTCCATATTAGCCATAAACGTCGCGAGAATTTCATTTTTAACGTTCCTTTAAGCACACCTACCCTTTGAAAAAACCGATTCGATTCAATATCAGGTGTCAATGGATTCGACATGTTTCAACGAATCGAACGGCTCGCGTCCTCGTTTTACGTGGATACCATTCGCTCAATAAATTTCATTCTCTCCTCCTGGGTCACTTTGACGATAACATTAATTTTCACGCAAGAGATTCTCGAATCTCGCCATTTTCTGACCCACATTTTGACGTGACATCCGAACGAGGAGTTTGGCAGCAAAGATTCGTAGAAATCAAAGTTCAAAACGTTTTTTGTGAACATTGATCCCTCGTGATAAAAATTTATTCTCGTGTCATCTCCAGCCTTGCAAAACTTTGATCTCCCTTTTTAGACATTATTTCGACATTTTTGATATCCTAAAGGCTTCAAGGAACGGATGTTTCCGTTTTTTCTCGAGCGAGTCCGATCTCTCCTCCCCCTCTCTCTCTCTCTATTTGGCGTACCATCGACCGTCAGCTATCGGTGTAGCTTCCATGCCACCAGGTGTCCCCATTCCCATCGTATCTCTCAATTAGTAATGATTATCCTGATGGAACAGTTCAATATCGATCTGGTGAGAAAATATGTTATCAGTTTTCATTGAAAAGAGAAATCAAGTGAAAAGTAAAAACCGACAAGCCAACACGATATAGATATCGCATGTCAGACGAGACCTGTATTACGTAATTTTACGTATATAACGCACGGCAGGTCATTCCCATTAAGCAAACATCAAAGATATCGTATTTATTGCTCATTCGCTAAAAGCGCGCTGGTCGTGCATCGCTGCTTCGGTATTTATCAGTAGTACGTCGTAGGTTTAGTCGGGCGGCCGATCAATAGGCGAGAAAACGCGTAGATATCGAATGGAATATCGTTGATTCGTTAAAGTCAGTTATCAAACGAGTATTTTTGCAACTTCAATATAGCGAGACACGTCGAGTCTCGTCAAAGTGCTGCATGGTATAAGTATCGATGTAAATTTAACGAGAGAAAGAGAGAGCTTTTATGTCGGCGCATCACGTTCGAATATCCACGATGATATCAACGGCGATAGATAGGTCTGCGAGCGACCCGGCTAGAACGTAAAATGACCACCGAGAGTATCGTCATACCGAGAGCCGTGTTACGTATATGAAAATCATATTTCTTCCGGAAATAGGTATTTCAAGGTGTTCCAACAGGCAATTCTGTAGCCGCGAGAAAACAGAGCGCTCTGCGATGTATACGATCTAGAACGTCGAGAAGATCGATCTTACGAGAACTCTGGATTGAATACAAGCGACAGACAAATAGTGACAATTTGTAGATGCAGAATGGTAGACAAAAAGGAGCGATAATTAATAACATACAGAAAATCAAAATACGATTTCGTCGAGAGAAAACGAATCAGAATAAATTTTCGATACTTCGATACATTGGGAAGAAATATTCAATCTCGAATTTTTACTCGAGGTTTACTCGAGAAGGTTGCTTTTGCCCCAGGTTTTCTTTAAATATAACGTATTTGAGACGAGGAAAGAGAGCAAAACAACTGATTCGCGAAAACGAAACGAAACTTATGCGCTATTAGCGAGAAAATCACTCTGTTCTCGAGTGAATAACGATTGGACGGAGTAGAATTTCGAAGGGTAATAAACTGAAAACATACAAATGTGGCAAAAATTCGTGGAATTGTATATTTTTGACGGTGAAAATCTTGGGGGATACGAAAAAATGCATGGGTATTTGTATTATAGTTTCTGTACGTCGTTGCGGACGGCTTTTTGGCGAAACAAGCGTTGAATCCCTCGTAAATTTCGCTCCAATTAAATTGCGTGACAAGAGCCAGGCAATTTCATAAATATAAAAAAGAAAGCGACGAAATTACGCCGGGCGACACGACGGCGTGCCGTAACTCTTCTGTCGCGCACGAGGACGCGCGCGACTACGATCCTACGTTTCGCACTCGTTCATTCGACACGCGTCACGGTGATTCGGTCGAGCTGTTCGACTATTTCCGGTTAAAACGCACGCAACTTCGGACGGGTTGAAGGTATAACCATCTTTTTTACACCTTCGGTCGAATCGCTGATCGATGACGCTGCCATTTTTTTCACGCTCCGGCGTTCGATTTATTGCGGGATCGTTGAAACGTCCGTGTCGAATAACGAATGGAGGCGAAATAGCGGAGAAGCTGTGCTTCGTACGCTTTTTGCCGCGATCCGACGGTCAAGCGAGCTTGCAACTTCTTACAAACGATTTTTATACATTATCGATCGATGAACGCAACACGCTGCTACAGTCGAGAGATACGGTGCTGGTATCAACGATGAAAGTTACAAACGGCACTGGCAAGTCAAACGAGGCGATGAAACGTTCCATAAATCATCAAACCATCATTTTATGTTAATATCAGAAGTCGAGCACATCAAGCTCTGTAACACGCGTTCAGGTATTTCCAATTGGAAGAGCAACCAAGCGGCCAAAACGTAATTCAGCTCTTGCTTGCGGACGGATAGTTGATTAGGAAGCCTTGGGGCATATCATACGCATGAATTTGCAGTTCACAACTGTAGCGCGCCAACAACAATGTTGTGTCTATCAGAATATAGCCCATTCACGCGTCAGTCTTCCCTGGACCCTGGAAAACGAGGTGCGCACGCGACGTAGCGAGCAAAGTACAGTTGCAGGATTCGTTGATCATTCCACTTAAAGAAAGAGCTTAGCTTCGCGGATTCTTATTTTCGATTCGTTCAACCAAAATCCTACGACAAGTTGCGACGAGCGAGCAAATGGTGCAAAACATAACAGAATACATCGACAACTGGCTGGAATCATTCGTATATATTTTCGTTTGTTATCTGTGAGTGATCAATTTTCCATTACTCACACGAAGATGCTCTCAAAGAGTCTTCGTGGAAAATTACGTTAATATTGTTATTGAATATAAATAGTTATTACGTTATTCAGAGAGAAAAAGGCACAACACCAATGTATGGATAAATGCGTATGCCTTTGACCCTGAATTTCTGGCATAGCGGAGATGGGAGAAGAATATCCAAATTGTGCTTTAAGCAAGTCGGTAAACGTGGAATAAGTACGAGTGCGACTCCGATTTTGATGCACTCGCATATTTCTCATCCCGTATCTTCGCCGCTCTTCCCAGGATGGCGGATAACAGAGACCCCGTTGGACAGGTATACGCACTTACTTTGCTTCCGTGTTTCAATTTCTCAGATGAACGAGGGAGAAGGAGTAAGAGATAGCTAGAGCACCTCAGCTCACGTCAGTGACCGACGTAGAACAATACAAGTTCCGCTGTCCGAGTTGGAGTGGTCGGACGATGCTTCGGGCGGCGAGTTTCGAAGGCTTCTGGTACCTCGAGACAGGTCGAAAAGGTTGGCTAAGTACTCAACAGAATGGAGAGGCGAGGTTATCCGCCAATCATCCTTGATTTACGATGTTATATAACGTCAGCAAAGAAGGCGGGTCACTGTCTGCTCGATTCTCGACCTATCGTTTTACTTCCCCCTGCGATTCGGGCCGTCATCGACTGACGTTTTTGACGAGTGAGGATGGAAGGTAAAGAGAAGTTGAGCGATGAAAGGAACGAAGTCGACGAGTGACTCGTAGACCGATCGATTTTGCAAAATGTCGTTCGCCGTGTGCTTGTATAGCGAGCCGTCGATATCCTCGCTCTGGGTCTCTGTACTATCTGAAAAAGAGTAGGACAAGGCTAGGAAATATCTTCTTCTGTCCGTAATTACTACAAAGACGACTGTAACGAGATTTCGTCGCCATTCAAGTTTTATTCATTGCCAGTGAGATGTTCTTACGAAAATTTTCCGCCAAAAGGATATCAGCCAAGGGGATGAAAAAGGACGAGAGAAACTCGGACCAAGTGGTGGAGCTATTAGTCTAGCTAATAGATCAGCTGGATTTCGTGTTTCTTTTGTCGTAATATTATTGTTGTTTTTACCAACAACGACGTATGAGACAGGTTTGGTGGGAAAAAAAACGATGATGGAACTACTGTTCGTTGCATTTGGAAAATCTGATGACGAGAATAATCCCGCGTGTCGCTTTTGGAACGGGAGAATAGAAATAACAAACAAAAAGACTCCGCGGCGCAAACGGTATTGTTCGCAAAGATTTTTCGATGATAAAAAAAACTCCGATAAATCAATTGCTGGAGAAAATTCTATTTTTGGAGACAATACATTTAAATTGAAATACCTACCGGTGCGGTACAGCCGCCTGTTATTCGTTTTATCTACCATTTATTGGACACGTTCCCTGTGCTCGCTCGCCTGAAGCCACAGCGACTATTATTGACACGTTTCGACAATTTCGCAGAATTCAGCTCATACTCGCATTTTCCTTTTTGTTACATTTTTTTTAACGTTCCGGTACAGTATCCACGTTGGTAGATGCAGAGATTCGTAGAATTGCGTGTATACGACGCTGGTACATTCAAATACTTCGATAGACACCCCTTCATTTTCCATGTACGAGTTTTGGTTGCTATGCGCTTTTATTGGCCACGCGGACATCGAAATTCCCAAGTCTCGCGCCCCTCTTTTTCTCATATCATTTTTCTAAGCAAAGAATACGACGAAACGCCTATTTTAAATCGTGATTCGTCGGAATTTCATACCACAAACTAAATTTTGCAGAAAAGTATTATATACCCAACATCCTAGAACATATAATTACCTATTAGTTTTCTTTCCAACAATAGAAAAAAATCATCGCACAATTAGAAAAATTGCCCGTTTCGAGGTCCGTTTCTCGTACACTAGCACGTTAGAAGCTCAAAGTCGGGACTGGAGCCTCTTAATAATTATATCCCCTTCCCACCCAATTTTTTGAGAAAACTACCTCCAATTTATGTCGTAATACAGAGTTTCACTTTCGTCAAATCAATATCTTGAATAATTTTGGCTGTTATACAAAAGCTATTCTCGCGTAGATTCCTTGCCATGGAGAACACAGTCGAGGTACCATGCGCGTCCGCAACATTCATCTTCTCGGTCGGAACACAGTGTAACCATGTTCGCCTTCCGGGGTGGCGCCTTACCCTCGATACATGCACCGTGCATCGCTACCTCCCCGTATATCTATGTATACAAAAGCAGCACGGATACTATATCTATATCAGACACGGAGCGGATGAAGACAAAACGATAAGGGTGAGAGAAGCTACATCTAGTGCTGGTATTCCTGCGGTAGAATTACGCTGCAGCGGGAGGACTGTCTCTCCTGAAAGCATTGGTACGCGTTCGCTACAACGCGAAGAGCTACAGCGAGGCGTTGAACAGGGTCCGTGATGAATACATTTTTACCGTCAGAGATGTCGAACGGCAAGGAAATGGGGAAAATAATTATGGGAAAATCGTACGACAGTTCAGGTGAGTCTGGTCGTGGTGGATGCTCAGATTTTCCGAGACGCGACGATGCTCCCCTTTCCAAGCAGTCTCTCGGAGTCTACGTCGGTAAAAAACTTGGGAGGTCGGTATTATTGCTCGCAAAGTCTTAGCCCCGCGGCGTAGACGGATACTTTCTGCTCGCGAAATCTCGGAACGGACGCGAGGTACAAGTTCGCAAAGCCGATAAAATATTCCACAAATCTGCTCGGTGATATGCTACGAGTTCGACTCTTAGAAAGTCGTCGTCGTCTTCTCGTTGGAACGGACAGCGTCGATGCAACTGAATGCGATGCTAGCCTGTATTCACGTGATGAAAAGTAGGCAGGTACGCGTAAGTAGATGATTACCGCGTTACATTCGGAAATAAATGATCGCTCGCGGCAAACTCGCTGACGAACGAGCGTGAACCAGAAAAAGTAAGGCAGTCGATTTGGGGGAAAAACGAGAGGAGTTTCGCGAGGGGTGAATCGTGAAGGCGGATTGCAAATTATATTCCTCATAATTGAACGCGGATGAGTGCCAAGCTGGAATCTCCGCCCTTCGCTTCATCGAGCAATCGATGTCGGCTCGCCGTTGAAAATTGGCGCGACTCGTTTTCAACGACGTATCGGAATCATTAGAATCACGGGGATCGGGCGGCGAATATTGCGCGATAAATTCACCCCTGTCCAACAGCTTCGTCCCATCTATATTCACCTCCGGCATCGTCGTAGTCACTCTGAATTTTCTCTCAGAATTCAAACATCGCCTCGGCTCGCCGTCGAAAAAGAGGTAGGTAAATATAATTCGATAAAATTCGACGTTCTTTGCGTTGAAAAATTCCAATTTTCCAACAATCTTCCCCGATCGATCGCCTTATCCCTAACGCTCTGAAATTATTCTCCGAAATGTTCATCTTTCACGGAATAATTCCACGCGAATTAAGTCATCACGGAGCCGTCGCGAAACGAGAGCCAGTCACGCATCTTCGCGCGCTACAAGCCAAACTTTTTCCATGGTTTCATAACGAGTTTTTTTATACGGCGTGGAGTTTATTGAAAATGTTCTTTTGAAGAACTTTTTCCCTCCCTCTGTACGCTATATCCGTATACAGCGAGGACAGTTTTTACCGAATGAAACGCCGTGCGAAAAGTATCGTTGGTTGTCGAAATGATCATTGGAAAGCAAGTCAGATCGTGCATGTTGACGTTTTTCATCCCTCCGAAGTAATAATTCAACGGCGATGATCACAGCCGGTTCCAATATTCTAATAGCTATTCAAACCTCGTGGACGTTGCATCGCTGGGTGCCGCAGCGTCACGACGAGATGCATTCAGCCACGCCGCGATCTCATTCTCCGATATTGCGGACGCCTCGCTCGACGACTTTTACGCTGAACGCGTATCAACTAAAAAGTGATGATGATAGCAATGGCTTCGCGTTTGTATACTATCATTTTTTTTATTTTCATTATTCGAAGCAAGAAAACGTTATTCTAGACGCGGCGATCTCCCTCGGAATAGCCAAGATATCTCCGTCCTCGTTGGACGTTTCAAGAATTTACAAACTTTCGCGTTCGCGTATTTTTTATTCTCTTGCTCGTCGCAAGACTCGGAAACGCTGTTTACTCGTGTTGAAAAATAACCTGATACACGATCAGTTTAAATAGTTTGCTGGCGAGGGAACGCGGATGTTTCCGTAATAAACGCTTTCGGAGGGAAAGGAAATAATAACGTGGAAGTTGGGAGGATTCGGAGCATGACGCGAGCTTGTACACTGCGCAAACCCTCGCATTGGGCTCCATTTCAAATCTCTGATTGTTCGGAAAGATCAAAGCGAAAGTTTGGATGTTATAATTACGCGAATGAACAGTGTCACGTGAAGTTTATACTCAACGCTCTCATTTTCATGCGCGTTCCCTTGTTATTTTTAGGCTTCAATGAACGAGAAAGTCTCGTGAAATGCGTATTCTCAGTGATCTTCTTTGCGCAAATCCACGCGAGCTCTAACACTGTTTATACCGTGACAATTATTCCTCGTCACCATTATCATCATTATTCGTGAATAATGCTGACGGATATATTATACTTGGGTACAGTTCGATTCGGTCGAAGCAAAGGAAGATAGTCACATGAAATCGAAACAAAATTATAGACAAAGCCGCAATTCACAACAATTCTTGTTCGCTGATAGTATTCAGTATGTAGATCGCTATAGATTCGATAGATATTTTTGATAGCCGAATTTATGCGAGTATGGTGAGAATCAATACGAGGATAATCGGAGATGTTGAACCTAAGATTGTAGAAAAATTCGGGAAAACGTGCTAATTCGGTAAATTACGAACTTGAAAACAGCAATTTTGGTATCATTTCACGGAGAATGCTGCACGGCCTACAAAAAAGGAGGGAGAATTTAATAAAAACGGATGTAACCGGATGACAATCGATTAATTCGTTGTATCGACAACGTATCATAGCTTTCAGCAAGGGTTGGCGTCGATAGATTCAATTTCTGTACCTTTTTTCGTTCGACAACCTCGCCAATATTTTTTAGTTGTTTGCGATGTTTCGATAACGGACTATAAAGTGCTGCGAGTCGCGTGGGAGGGTTGGCTACCTCTGTAGGTGTGAGCTTTAAAGCTGATATCGCGAGATCGAAAATTCTGAACGCGAGCTATTCGTGCGGATATAATCGCCAGAGACGAGCGCCGTTGATATCTGATCTTTCATGAATCGACGAACGTTGAGGTTTTCTTTTTTCCCCAGAAAATACGATGCTCGTACGATCAAAGATGACTAAAGATTCCAATGTGGACGTCAGTGCTTCGCGGAAATCACGACATATCGGGTTTCGACTATTTTCTTCCATTTTAATCTGCCATATCAAATTCACGGGTTCCGAATACGACGATCTGACAAATTTCGAATTTACAGATTCTCGTACGACGAGAAATCGGATGCGAAATCGAAAACGAATACCATAATCATTTCTTGACAATAATTTTTTACAAACTACGTAGAAAAGTGCGCTGAAATTTTAATAGACAACTCTGTTCGTATTCATTCGCTTCTTCGATAGCCAAAGGACTGTTCTGCGACGCACATCAATTGGTACTGACAGAATCTAATCGCTGAAACTGTTCTCGAGAAAAAAAAAAAGAAAACGATTCGAAAATAGGACAGGAAATTTTTCTGCGGTTTTCTTTGTAGCTAGCTTGCTGGTTTAAAATTCTAGCACTCCGTGAATTCCGCGATTAATGGAAGTGCTAACCGCTACCGATGTTATGCCAACACCTTCCTCGACTCGACATGACAGGCATGTGAATTTCTTTAGGCCGACGGTAATATCAGATAGAAACTATCGAGGGTAAATACCAATCTCACCCTCGTCCACGAGCCGCTACTCGACACGGTTATAAATTATCGGACGTCAGTCTATCGGCGCCGCCAGGTACCGTAGAATTTCCTCCGTTTTTAAATTCACCTCACGTTCGTTCCGCCATATTTAACGCGATCTCGTTTCGACTGTCGAAACAATGTTCGAACAAAACAAAGAACCGATTGAAATAAAAGTCAAACATGGGGAAAGTGACGGCGAAATGACACGAGATTTTCGACAATCCTGCGATTGCGTTCGGGAACGGTTTTGGCGAGCTCGGGAACCTCGGTGTTTTTCAAATTTGAACGCGTTCGATCGGAAACATACCGTCCGAAGATACCGCGCGAAGCGACGTTTCACCGCTGCGAGATCGCTCCTTTGAACGAATAGCCTCGAGATATCGAAGTTTCTATTTGATCGAACGGAGCTTCGGCCGCGAAAAAGCGGTCTGCAAATTCCAGTGTAAACAATCGCTGCGATGTTACCAAAGTCTGAAGAGTCGAGGCTGGGACGGGAATCACGAATACCAAACCGACCGCCAACCATTGCTGATGGATTTCGCGTCCCTCCCACGAATTCGATATTCCTGTCGGAATATCTAGGATATTTACCTTCGCGATGAATAGATCTAATTAATTCTAAGTTGGGACTTTCCATCCCACGTCGTGACTGGGAATCCGCGTACAGTTTCAGCCACGACGTAGAATCACATAACGAGGAGCAGCTTACCGCTGTACATGTCCCTCCTCCGCTCTTCGCATCTTCCCTGCGCAGCGGAAACCTTTCCGTCGACGGAAAATTTCCCCACCGACGAAAAATTTCTTACCGTGCAGCGAATACCAATTACCCCGAGAACAAAGTTTCGGATCTGGCTTGATCATTATATCGAACAATGAACCAAACCGATTTTCAACTTCCTTCAATCCTCAAAATAGTTTCAAGTTGACGAAAAACGACGCCGAGCACCGCCAGAACTGTTCGCATATCGAATCGTAAAAAATATACTGCCTCGTATTTTCCGAGGATTGGAACGGCAGCAACGACTCGTCCTGGCTCGGCTGAAACTTTGGCAACACGATGCTACCTCCGTAAGTAACATAACTGCAGCGTGTCTCGACGCCGGCGACGACGGGTCTTCTGGCTTTGCTCGTCGCGAACTTCAAGTTCATTTCGTTCGTCTTTTTCCCCCTGTCTCCTCGTCAGAGCCAGAAGAACCAGCGTTTCTTCGTCGGCGAATAAAACAGTGGAACGGAATGTCAGTTCGTATAACTCGATTCGCGCCCCGCCGTTTGCGATTTTGCTCAAAGTAAGATTTGCGCGAGATCTCGCCGTATATTTGCTCGCGATATCTTCCACGTTTTCGAGCCTCGCGCAAACTCGAAAGTAATCCCATTTACTTACGCGTTGTATTTTGCAAGGCTGAGTCTTCGGCTTATCGATAATTGCGAGTATTTTCCGCTTCGCATCGACGCCGGGTTACCGCGGCTCGCGAAATAATTTCCGCTACCGAATTGATCGAAAAAACACAAATTACATCGGATACGCCGAGATCGAGGCAGGCTTTGGTGTCTTTGAAGAAGCCAGCAGCAGCCATGCTTGGTGAAGAAACGGAAGCTTCGCTACTCCGAGTCGAGTAGCGCCATGTCCATGGCTGGCAATTTATTAGATACTGATATCCAACCGTTCGATGAGTATTCAATATCGAGCTGCCGGCAACACGGAGTATCAATTTTCCTGTCTATCTGTAAAACGGAATAACTGCTCGAATTAAATTGCGATATCATGAAATATCCGGTCTCTCTGCAACTCGCCATCAGATGCAAGCCGCGTGGTCGGTGCGCTGGATATCGTACCTCTAATTTGGCGCACCGTCCGCTCCGCATATTCGTGACAACGAATTCACGCATCGCGAGTCACGATTCGCGACAAACGATATTTCTCTTATTATATGCTATGCTCGCGTACGGGAAAAACGCGAGAAAATAGAATTCGCGATGAAACCGCGACTTTAAATTCTGCACGAATTGTCGAATACTTGAGAACTGGTGTTGAATCATATTTTTCAGAGGCAATTGGTAATAATATTGGAAAAGGATCGTTTTTTTCTGTTTTTCTTCCAAAGGCACAGTTTAGCATATTTTGTTGTGCCTGAAATTTTGTAAATCGATAGATCTCGTCATTATTCTCTTCGTGTCTCGTTCGAACGCATCTGCATTCGTGCGAAACTTACAAATCGATTTTCTCAGTCAGCTTTTCTATTTCCAAAATCGAAATTGCGAAATGTTTCGACTTCACGTAGCGGTCGACCTTTTGAAGCGATCGTTTTAGCATCAAACTGCGTATATACATTAAAATGTCGGAGGAATATCAACTTGAAATGATAATCAAATTTTTTATATTTTTATAAAAGTATTATGCGATTATTTTTATAAAATATTCGAACGCATGAAAGCAGTGATTTCATTCACAATTTCTCGCCAAGAGGTATCAAGTGAGCAGGAAAGATTGTGCGTTAGCAGCTAGTTATAAAAATGGTCACAAAAGTGTGCGCGACTCCGAAGAAATCGCGACGCGTATTTTTCTCTTTGTTTGATCCGATATCCCGAGATTTTATATCGTAGATTTTAATGCTGTCGAATTCTATTTCCCCAGTTTTAATACTCTCGGTGTTTATAACTGTAGAGACCCGGCATCTTCCGTGATCGGTGAAATACCATTATTCAGGTCTTACGCACGATGCTGTTATTTCACTACGTTTTACGCGCCGAGTAGTAAATTTTATTTCCTGGTATAAAAAAGTACAGCTCAGTTAGAATTTCTGTCGTTTATGACTTATTGGCCATAATCCGTTATTTTCCCGGGCGGAACATACTTTTTCCCAGAAATTCATTCCATCGTACTTCTCGCGGTGAACGATAAACATCCCCACGAGTCGGTCGCTTGAAAAGTATGTCGTGGCGACATGAATCGAGTCGAAATTAGTCGAGTTTAAAAAATTCAGACGAGCGTAATGTTATTATCGACCGCTCGTCTACTTCCAGCGAAAGAAAACCGCCGCAAAATCTTCAAATTCGCCGAAATCGTCGGAATTTGCAGAACGCTGAGCGAAATATTGCATTGCGAGGAGCCAAGAGATGCATTATTGATATTTTCTGGAGGCTCGTCGTCGCTCGGGGATGTTTTGCTCTACTTATCTCGGTGTAGATTATATACGTGACTTTCGCCTAGCTCGTTAGCACGAACAATTTGTAGGCTACAACGTCGGAGATCAAAGGGTGGTAAGCATCCGTTATAGAAGTTTGTAAAGCTGCCGAGACGTTGCGTGACGTTAATTCGCAACTAACCGTTACGATCGTTCGAAGTGGCGGGTTTTACTGGTGATTCTACACCGCCAACAAACGAGAGGCGGTTAAAGCTGCGGCTGATAGAGACTTACGCGCGCGCAGGAGATCCGGAGGATGACAGAATTGAGTTATGGAGTTCAGGGAATATCTAGAGAGTGTCCTGGAGTCATTTGAATATCTGGGAAACAACTGAGGTATTGCTCTGCGAATTGTCAGCATGTGCGCTCGCCACGTCGAGACGACCATAGCCAAAGCCTCGGCGCGGCCGTAGAGAGAGAGCGAGAGAGAGAGAGAGAGCGCGAGTTTCGATGAAACCTCGCGTAGCGTTGGTGCAAAGTACCGATTACCTCTAGTGGCCGTTAAGTTTAGAGATTTAACGACCTTAAAATCCTGGCAGGGCGATCCGACGCACTTTAACGATCACGCGCCAGCAGCACCGCGCACGGACTTCGATTCTTTTCCCCCCTTTTCGACCATTGTTTCATTCCCATCTCCTCGTAAATCTCAAATTGTCACGTCATTTTCCAAAAATCTTTTATTTATTCCTCGAAGCTTGAGTCACTTTCACTGGGTCGGGAATATTTGAAACAGCGATGATGATTGGCACCAGGGGTGGAGGATGATACTTGGAGAGATGCTACACCAGTCGGGAATATCGCGAGTCACGTGGGAAAAAAATTTCAATAACTTTTCTAATTTCCCAGGTGTCCAACCGGCGAGAGAAGTGCTATTTCTCGGGGTGTGGCGCGAGGTCCGACAAGTCGCCAGAAGAACCGAGGAGACGCGGAGAATAGGGAGGAAAATCGAGAGAGTCGCCGGAGCTTTCTAGGTGACAGTATCGATGTAAGTTTCTGTGACAAAAATCGGAGTAGTTTCGTCGCAGCGATCGCATCTGGGGGAAAAACGACGGTGGTGAGATCGCGTTTCCTCCATCGATAACTGGACCAAAGATAAGAGGAGACACGAGGGTGCCGTTTTGGGGAGTACCATTTTCTAAAGGCAGGTAGCGATTAGTTATGATTTTTTTTAAGGAATATCACGAACGATGACGAACCTGAATCAGAAGAATACAAACGCAATTACCCCAAACAGCCGGATGCCTGGCGGGTAAACTCGTGATTCTTGGTAATTTCAAAGTTTTAGCGAGGATCGCGATACTTCCAGCAAGGTTTTCGTAGGCAGCGTACAATAGGCTTCATCTCGTTATCAATTATTTCTCTGAATATCGCCCAGAATCCTCGGGAGTGTTATGTACAGCTCCAAGTTTCACGCCGGAGTTTCCGAAGTAAAGGGAAGTGGATAGAGAAATCCAATCCGAAGCAATTAGGTACCACGACGCTGCGTCGCGATCGTACGAAGGGCTGAGGATTCTTCCCTCTAGTTGGATATCGGAGCGCGAGGCCACGAATTTTTGTTCCGGGGGAAACGCAGCTGTTTCAATATTCTACCGGAGAATAACGAGTGCGGTGAAATATGATCGACGGGAGTCGGAAAACAATTGTAATTTGATAGCCAACACTCGAGACTCCCTTCGTCCCGATTCTCAGGATCCTAGATACGATTTCTGCCCCGAGGCAACGATACGTTCGGATCCATTTCTATTGATTTCCTCGATTCCGCTGTAACCATGTAATTAATTTACCTCTAACGATTCGCTCTGGGAAAAGAGAGAGAGAGAGAAGTGCGATTGGAAGTACAATTTTGGATCTCGCCGTTCGTCTTCCTTGCGCCATCGTATAAAGGAAATCAATTTCCTCCGACGTCGGGGTCCTTCTCTAGTCCTGCCAGAAGTACGAGAAAGAAAGTCGCGCCTCGGCAGGCATCGCGCGCGTAGCCATCGATTACCGTTGCGCCGTGGATCGTGCCTAATACTATCAATTACCGAACGTTTCGATACCCTTTATCCATCGGTTTCGGGCTCGGACGATGAAGAAAAGGCGAAAGAGAATGAAAAACCTCCGATCCCTGCGGCAAACGAGTCGAGTAAAGGAGAATTTGTCGGCGATTGAAATTATTTCGAGCTTTTTAGGGACGCGGCGACCAGGACATCCGCCTGATCCCGACTCTGACCCCTTTATTTTTCGATTAACATCTTCCCGGCGAAATCCCACCGAATATTCACCGGCTTAATGCCATACATTTGCTTCGCGAAGGTTATTACGGAGATTTATTAATGATATTAATCCGGATAAGTTTCATCCGGCAATTCGACGTCGCGTAATCAAATTACACGATTAATCGAGATATTGGGAAAGAATTATGCGAATAAACGAGATCTGTGCGGTTATACGCTTAAGCGTGATCCGTAGCTCGTCGTTTGTTTCGAGAACACGATTAATATCCTTCCAGGAACAAGCTTCTGCCTTCTGGTTTTCGCGATTCGATCCGATAACGAGAAATTTCATTTCTCGGCTTCTGGAGACGAACTTGAAAACCTTAGGCGAAGGCTCTATCAATAATTCCGACCGTCCCGACGGATATTTGTAACCGTCATCGTTGTGCCAACCGTCGCGATTAACTATTCCTCCGCCGATTACTTAGGCTCGAAGCAGCACCGAGCTTTATCCGAAAACCAACGCGGTTCCGAAGAGATAGTCTCGACGAGTCGTGACGAGCAACGCGAACGATTGACGAAACTGACTGGCTCGCATCACTTTCCCCTACGTTCACGAACGTTCAAATAATGCCCGTCGTTTTCTGACCTGACGTCGCGCTGCAATTCCATTACTGCTGTCGCATCCGTCGATCATTTTAACTACGTCGCTTTGTCGGCGCGATTTCGGTATCTGTGGATTTGCAATCCTGGTAGAAAGAGAGGTGCAGGATCAACAGGTCGTTCTAATACCGACATATCGCTGTTTGCTAGCCACGTTCAGGACTTGAGAGCCCTCTCGTCACACGAGACACTTCATATGGCGAGTGACCACGACGAGTGGACAGTTCACGCGATCCAGTTTCAGAGATATCTTTCATCTTGATGCGATTATAAGATTATCGCGACGTTCTTCCGACCCACGTGCGCAGGGTACTTAGGACACGGATCTTCGGATTTGCAGTAATATTACTGGACCGTCTTTTTCGACGCCAGTGGTAAATCGACGCGTGAATGCATATTCGTGAATACGCGATGAAAAATGTATGGTTTGCGCAGATATACAATCGGACCATTTTTTTCGGAATGAATCTGTGCGTAACATTCGTTGGTGATTTTGTTTTATGTCGTATTCATTCGGACGTGTTCGACAGGTATGGTAGAAGTTCGGTCGTCCTAATTGTGGGTTGTTCGACCTCAATAGAAACAAGAAAGGCGCAAGAAGTACGAAAGGGTCAAAGATTGCTAGAAATTTTCGCGTAATATTTCTCAAATACGCTTGCGCGAAAATTGGAATACGTGACGAATGAATAATTACAAGTTACGTGAACAAATTTTACTATCATGCTATTAATACCCAAAGTTCATCGGAATACTCAGCGAACCCGATGAATACAGAGTTCGCGGGAAATTCGTCGTGATGGAGTAATTTTAATTAGTCAAGCTAGCACGGAAGCAATGGAAACATTGGGAACTGACGCGGAGAGGGAATGGTATATTGTGGGACTAGGGTTGAAACAAGACGATTTCAGACGAGGGCGAAGTTGCCTGCGCGCAATGATCATTTCGAGCTACGAAAGACGGGTCATCGTGAGATAGCGGGTGGCTAAACGAAGTGGACACCAAAGCTTACTCATCACCGTTTTACCACACACAAATGACTACTCGTGTAACACGGTAATGCAAAAAAAAACGTGTTTGCATCGAGAATGATAAGAAGATCAATTGATCACATGGAAAAATAAGTTGATTTGCGAAAAATTAGGGAACAATTTTTCAATTTCGTACGTTGCTTCGTTGACTCAAAGCTCTATTTAACATTGTCGAAATTTCGCGAACCGACGTGTTAATAATGCGTGACGAGGATAATGAGAATACGGATGATAATTAAGGGGATGGGCGAAATAACGGTATAACTCGATTTACAACGCTTTGGAGTTTACGTCGGAATATAAATCAGCAGCTTCCTATACATGATGTACGTTGACGTTACAGCGAGCAGCCTATATTGCCGGTGTGAATTTGAGGGGATCTCGCAAAAACGGTAGCACTTTAATTAGAAGTGAAACATTTTTTTACCCCCTAAAATAGAGTCGGTCTTTGGAAAAACGGTATGACACGAAATTTTCATTTGCCAATGAACGTTAGGTTTGTCAATTAATTTCATTCAAGCCGGGGTAATTACACGTGTAATTTATTTCCGGATAATCCTCTCAAAGCATTTTACCGCCACCCGATTGTATCTCAGTTGGCGAGGTATTTTTCGTTTTCCTCAAAATCACGTTTCTTGATACCGTTACTTCGCTCATCCCTTCAATTTATATCGACGTTCGGATATAATCATTTTCTAGCTGTATCGATCACGTCGGTGAAAATGTAAATAATCCGAGGAGAGAAGAGGAGAAACTAAAGGCGTGTTAGATTGACGAATGTAAATGTATTTCGCGAGAAAGCAATTTAGCTGAATGGCTCTCGATTGGGAAGAAGAATGCGTCGTTTCCGGTGCGGGAGGCGGCTTCGGCGAGGGTCTTTCGAGGACAAAGAGGGAGGAAGCATCGAAATAGAAAAGGAGAAGTTAACGGAGTCAAGGCAGGAGCAGGAGCAGGTGGGATGGAGGAAAAAGCTTGGGATCGACTCCAGTCAACGGAAACCACGGACGGCTCATCCGAAGAAGTTGAAGAGGTCGAAGGTCCTCGTCCAAGCGATGCAACCTCCGAATGAGATTAGCAATTCGAAGAATCTTTCAGACTCACCGCAACTCGTCGCCGTTCGAAAAATTTCCATCGATACCTATCGGCGCCGGAATTAAGAATGAATGGTATTTCTCGAGGTGGAAGTAAGATATCTTTCGTCGCGGTTATTCGTCCCGTCGCGACGAGGATTTCCAAAAATGAAAGATCTCCGTCGTGCCTCGAAGTTCTTGCGGTTGCGATGAACGTAATTATTTATTTGAGCCTCGAAATCATTGCTGGGACGTTGACTCTCGCGGTACCTGCTAACAGCGCGATGCACCTTGAAAAAGTGAGATCAAGACGTGCAGATAAATCGGGCGGAGTAGACTGGAAAGGAGGCGTTGTCCCGTTGGCAAGACGAGTAAACAGAGCCCACTATGTACAGGAATGGAGGCAATCCAAGTTGGAAGGTGGGAGAAAGGAGAAGAGGGGAGCAGAAGACTTTGTCGTATCTAAATTAACCTCGTACAAACCCATAGCTAACGAATTAATCAATTTACTACGGCGAGTACAGTTGCGAAGCACCTCGTGAAGCCGATCCTAGCGTGCGTCGCGTTCGAATTGTCGAATTGGCACTGACTCGGCGAGGGAAGAAACGAGCTCAGCTGAGACTTTACTGAAAGTTTCAATTGCTTTCGTAACGAGCTTTGTTTAATGTTAAATCGGATGATGCCGGATACCTCATTGTTAAACGAGTGACTGTAGCTCTGCTTGGCTTTGAATTCCAAAACCTAGCCTCAGAAGCAAGCTAGAGCAGCACCGTATAGTAGAACCATAGGCAACTCGATCGACCCAACAGCAGAAACAGCATGTACGACACGAGCCACCCACTTTCATTGCTTCATCCTCTATAGGAAAAAAATTGCCTCTACAGGAAAAAAATACTCCTCGCTTCATTTTCCCAACACCCGTAGGAACATGTTTCGTGTCGCTTCATTCTAGATTCCCACGCGTCGAAATTTCGAACAATGCGAAGCGAATAACCCATCTCGCACTATCGCTTCGAACAACTTTTTTTCTACCAAGATGTAAAAAAACTCCGGAAACTGTGGAAAATTCCGAATGTTGGTTGATTCATTACCGGTTGTCCAGATTTCACGATGTGAGTCGTTATATCGATGTACGAGATGCGGTATACTCGGAGTATGATTCACGTACCTACGCATTTACGATCGAACGCGCATCTCACGTTATAAGAGACGAGTCGTCAAGCCTGCGGCGATGTTAATCGGAATATGAAAATGGTCTCGATATTGATACGAGATTTTCATTAGCTATTCGGTGTTACGTAGTTGACCTTAACGCTTGTTTTACCGGAGCCATCGGACCCTTGCCGATACGTGGGTTACGGGATACTACGTCAATATTAGTTTAATATACACGAGATAGGGTTATGGGTTTCGGATGGGCCTCGAGATGGCTCGGTGGACGTGGGCTTTAAGGTACGGTCCGAGGGAAATAGCATGCATCCCGCATAGTTCGTCATCTCGATAGTGGCTGAGAGCGAGGTACATCGCTTGATTCAAATTGACACCGCTGTATACGGCGTTGGATCGAGATTCGCCATGTTTTATGGAGACACGCAACGCCACGTTGATAAAGGACGACTCACGTCGACTACGTAGTCGCAACGGCGAGGAAATGCACGGTAACGCTCCTGCCACGGACGATCAACATCGCTCGTGCACTTTATCACGGGAATTGAAAAGACGAGGAGAACGGATAAGCGTCTCATCCGACGCGAGTTCGTCGCACGACGTTTTTATTTAACTTACTACTGAAAAAACCTCCGGAGTTTCGGTAATTCGCCACGTAGCAGATTTGTGAATTTATTGTTTCATCCCCGGCTTACGGTTGTTCTACCCTTTTTCTGGGTGATCCAAGATGAATATGAGAGTTTCGTTCGGAGGCCACAAAGATCTGAGCCGAGGCCGTGTACCAACGGTGCAGGCACGCGTTATTTTTACGAACAAAGAGGATAGCATCGTCGAGCATGAATCAAGCCCGACATTATCGCCGGCATTGAGCCGTTCGCATATTATGTTTTATGGTAATTATAATTCTTATCGGACGAATTATACCGCGACACGCATAGCCCGCAACTCGTAGACAACTATATTCCTGTACATTATGATCGAGGCGGTTTTTATCATCCGTCACGTGTTAATTGTCGAGTGTCGCGTGCCAAGAAGGTAGGTTCTCGATAATATATAAGATTCCCCGTCGACGTTCTTGATTAGGATGTGAAAAGCATGAAGCTCCGACAAAGGGGAGCTTCGTACGTCGTAGAATTAGCAGAGATATCGCGCTATCAGCGTCAAGCCCGATTCTGACTATAAAAGCGCTCCTCGAGGCGTGGCCTCTGTTTTTCATTCGGTTTTAACGCGTCTCGTCACCTATTATTTTCTCGCGTCTCGTGCCACAATGAATATTCCGCCCATCCGTAGATGATTGCGCAAACAAACGGGTGGATAAGAATTTATTAAATTTATAGGATTTATAGAATTTTCCAGGCGTGTGAAAGGATGAAACGGCGCAGGTTCGAAGGACGACCGCCCGAGACGATCGCTTCGTTCCGAATATCGGAGGACGAAACTCGGCAATCTGGGAACGCGACAAAAATTGGAGAAAGAGGATGCGGCGGAGGTGAAAACGAGAAAAAATGACGAAAAATGCTGGAACGCGCGTACTGTGGCGCGTTTTTATTTTATCGCTACTTTACATTCAGGGCCTGGGATCCGCGAAAGAGGTCAAACGGGAGCGAAAGCTGTTGCCAGAGTTGTTGCGAGGGGACGCGGAAGAAAACCCACGGGAGTTTACCCGAGGTGATTCTCGTACGGGAAACACGTGTCTCGTTTAGTTTTTCAATTGTTCGAAAAGATAAATATCGGGGTGGCGGCGATTCGTCGGTTTCCATTATCCCTCTACGGATTCGCGTGTATTACGTCGTCAGTCTCTTTATCAGTGCTTTTCGGCGATGAACAAATTTGCATATTGCATTCATTTGCGAAAAACGACCGCTTTTCAGATAACGAGATCCTAGAAACATCTTCGCGAAATTCCAGTAGTTTTCCCGAAAATCTGTTCGAAACACAAATGTGTAACCAGAAAATCATTACACGTTCCGATGCCAACATTCGATTTACGTGCATTGCGATGAAAAATTACGATGCTCACCGTTGAAAATATCGACAGAGGACTTCGAACATCTAATCTCGAGGAATTTTATATTTTCGGTTCGATACGCGACACGTGCAGCTGCGTCGATTTCCCATGCGTTGTTTTTTGCCTCTCATCCAAATACTCTGCCGCTTTTCTCTCGCCCTCTGCCTTCACGACGCCGCGGCTCAGATTCTCTTTTCTCTCTCCCTCGCTCTCTTCATATTTTCTTCGAAGAGAAAAAAAAAAAACAGAGAGACGAGAGGGCGAGAACGTGCAAATAGCAGCAAACAGCGGTCTATGAAAAGGTCGCTCAGCCGGTAAATTTCCCTTATCATGATCAGCCGAGAAAGCTCGGGCGTGTGACCACGGTTATAGCAGAAAATTTTACTTATCACGAAATTCTCGAAGCTTCACGGTACAGTGATGAAAAAACGACACGTTCTAGGAATAAATTGAGCCCAATGATAAAAAGCGATATCTAGCCATGTACATTTTTTGCGAGAGTTAGCATCCATATTCCAAAACGATAACGAAGGTTCCAAAAATTGGATGCTTTCCTCCACGCCGACCCATCAACGTTTTGCTAGGGAAAAATAAGCTTCCCAATATGACTCATCATCTTCGAAAATGAATTGCTTCAAATATAATATTCAAGTTTTGTTTATCATCTGTCCGTGGAACGTGCAAATATCGCGTTTATTATTCGTATAACATCGAACAAGCTAACTATTTTATTTCGGAATCAGGGAAAATTATGAGATTTCGGTGATTTTCATACGTATAAAATGGGATTTTCAAACGGAAGTTTCTTATTCGATTTTCTGATCGCGAGGTAGAGACTCACAGACAGAAACGTCGATACGCAGTATACTTATATTAACTCGAACCATAAAAATGTTCATGTTTAGATAAGTCGCGCCGACGGTTCAACGATCAAAGATATTTTGTGAAGCAAAAGTTTCCAGAAATCTCATCCCTTTGACGCGTCTGCCGTGATGCAAAGAAAATGGTTACGTAAGAATTCCGAAAACTTGGGAATCACGACTAATTCTTTTCATAGTAACATCAGAAATGAATAAAAAAACTGTTAATTTACGGATTACAGCCGGTATTGCTTTCGTACCGCTTTGCAGTGAATATGGGGTGCGCGTAATTTGTGGGGCACCCTGCCAAATAAATGAAGATCGATGGCGTAGCGTTACATCACAGAGTTTGCCTACCGTTTCCACGGCGTATATTTTACCTTTATTAAGTGTAAGACGCGACTGTCAGCTGCACGTATAAATTTCTCATTGTCGGTTCATCAACCCCAATCAATGTGAGTCACGTGCAGACGTTCGTTGCTGGTATATCATGTATTATAGAAGAGACAATACTCGGTTCAATACAACAACAAAAATAACAAATCAAACGATGGTTCCCGTAAAATCCTTACGATTCTCTACAATTATAGTTAATTCCACGAATTATTATGCGGACAAAGTAAAAATGAAGTTTTTTTTCTCACTATATGTTTTTACTTGTCTTTGTTAAGGGCAGAATTCATGCTTAGTTTATCTTATTAGCACTGCTGAACATATTATCACGCTCAGTTACACAAACATTCGGTGATTTCACATCGAGGATATTGGAAATAGGCTTATAGCAAAAAAATGGTGAGATGCAAAAAATTGTCAAGCTATGCTCAATTTTCGTCTATTTTTGTTTGAAAATTGTGTACGAATTGACTCGAGAAAATTTTCGAGGATACTCACGTTTTGATACCTATGTATTTGAAAGTTGGAGATGAGACTAACCACTGTGATAAAAGACTTGCGACGAAATGCTTACCGGAGAAGTCTTGCTTTGGTTTTTCGAATGAGATATCGTCATGTCGCGTCAAAAAACGACGATTCGTTCGCTTCGGACTGACATCGACGTTAATGTATAATTATTTGAAAACCGTACCTGTAACAAATTAGACAAACCCATTCGTTAGAAAAATGAAAACAAGACGTGGCAACAAAATAATAGGTGAAGTTTTAAGTGTAGGGCGGTGCGATTCCCATGAAAAATTCGTGTTCTTATCAGGCCTCGTTTGATGAAATTATCGATAAGCTGGACTGTTTGATCATACACTTGCAACACTGCGAGGGGAATGCTCCTTCGTCTTCTCGTCGGTATTTAGAAAACAGTTATTAGTTATCGCCTTTCCGAGACTCCCCTAGTGATATTTCGCACTCTCGGTAGTAATATCAAAGAACTTTTCGCATAAATTGGTAATAAAGCATCCTAACGAGAATTTAATGGATGAAGGTGGTGAGCCACGACCACCCCGACAGCGTTAGTGATTCGAAACTTAAGTGGGCCTTCCGTGTTTGGCAAATGCAGCCGCCATTCTTTATTCCGACACGTTGTTTTCACCGACGGCGTTGAACCTTTATGCATATCTGATACGCGAACGATAGGATTAAGATCGAGTTAACAAATTTACAAATTCATGATTCGATCCGCGAGCAAGGAAACCTTACTCCTCTCGTCATAATTATTCTGGAGTATCCATCTGCGAGGGAATTTCTTCCGGCGACAATTAATTCACAACGACAAGAACAAACAAATGAGGTTACAATTCCCATCACAAAAGTAGGGGAATCCAGTAATTTTGACAAACAGAGACGCAGCTACATTTCCTGGCACGAAAAGACGTTTTCTCGAGGTTTTTTACCTTTAAATTTTCAATGGTTTTGCTTTGTTGCAAAAACATTTTTTTAAAAATACTACGCGATTCAACTCTCTCGGTAAATGAAATTCTACAATTGTTAGGGCATATATAATAGTATTCGAGTACAATTAATGTGTTTTTCAGTTTGTGTTTGCCACGTTGTTCTGCTTTTCATTGACCGTTCTCGGCCCACCATACTCCGAGCGTGTTAGTCGAACCATTCCGCAGCTCCGATTATTGTTTCTAATTATAAATATTTCACCTGAGATTATTTTCACAGTGCTAGCGATCCGAATAGATCGAATTTTGTACTAATGTAGGAAGCTGGGCGGATCGGAATGTTATCCAGTGAGCTTAACCAAAAAGCAATAGAACTCAGTTCTCGCCAACCACAAAGATTGATTCACCAGTAGCATTCTACGTATGTACTTTATTCGACTTCATCCAATGTCGGGTTTCCGTGAGATCCGTAAGGTCAACTCCCGCGGGTGTTTACGAACGACACGTAAATACTTTTAGGATGTCAGTCTTCGAATCCCAGTTCATGCATGCTCATCCACCCCAGCCATCCCTACGCTCAGCACACATTTTCACACGCGCGAGAAGTCGCTATACGTAAGTACTTACGATTACACGACGCATCGAGCAGTTACCTGCCTTCCTCGAAATTCAATACAACTCAGGTGAACTGAGTTAAGACGACTGACGGGTAATCTAATTTTTTGTCAAATTTATAGATATTAACACAGCATTAGAAATTTATTCCGATGCATGACAGTCTCATCCGCTGTTTATGATGAAACAATCGTCAAGGAGATGCGACTCTAATGCTGTCGTTTCCATACCTAAATCTCTAATTTAAGGCATAGTCAGTGCTCACAAAATCGAATTGCTCGCACAATTTTTTTTTCAGCAAAAAGCTCGCAAGTTTATTCACACGAATCGTGCTCCACTTTTTTTTCGCGCGGATCTAGATTTCTGTTAATAATCCTCGAGCGAGTCGCAGCAGCGACGCATTCGCACGTGTTGGCGTAAATTGCCCGGATTCGTTGAGAAGCTTTTCTGTCCTGCTCATCGTTTTTCTTCCGCTCGATCTTCGTTGAGCTATGTTCTCTACTTGGGCGAGAGACAAAGGTGAAGCAGACACGAATCTCGCGGCTATTTAAAGTCCGTTCTGGGGTTTGTAGACAGAGTGAAAAGGATTGTCCGAGGGTCAAGAGGGACTAGTAGTCGCGTTAACGGTACTCGCGTACAGCCGCGAAAGTCTACCTCGTTTCTCTTGTAAATACTCGTGTCCGAACAACGATTCGCGTAGTAAAGCCTCTCGTAAGTAATCACTTCGCGCGCTGCTACATTTCCGAACAGCAATTAGACAGCGTCAAGGTGCACTTTGCTCCGTGATAGTCTAATCACACGAACACTTGCTAAAATCTATCAAAAATTTGGATTTTTGGTGGATAATCAGATCGAATCCCAGACTTTTGAGCTTGTCGAAGATTCAAAACTTTCAACTGCAATGACTTCTGTCACAGCTGCTTCGGACATAGAAGCTAGATATCTGCTTCGCCCCGAAAAGCATCAGTTTACGCGACGTGCGAGGTTTTAGTAGACGCGAAGACGACCATGAATATTTCATAGACGCGAGAGGAATAAACGGAGGAAAAAGTGAATAACGTTGACAGCAAAAGTTTGTAGCGCGACCCACTTCCGGTCGCCTGTAACTACATGCATCACTTCACGTGCAGGTTATAATTGCTTCGGCGAGTGAAGCTCGAAGTTTAACCTGACCATAGGGAAACAGTTAATGTGCGGCGTGCACCATCCGCGTCTATGAAGCTTTTCTTGCAACTTCGACCGGTCAACTCGTTCTCCTCTCCCCTTCGTATTTCGTGAACTGAGTTGAATACAATTATTATAATACGCGTACGTAAATCTATCTTAATGCCAGCCAATTTCCCGCTTCATTTCATCTAACGAGCGAACCTTCGAAAGCCATCGATGATTTCGAGACATCGAATGGAACGAAATCAGGAAACTTCAGGATTTGGCAAACAAAAAAATCCGACAGTCGGAAAATTGCGCGTTCAACAATGAAGATCCAGCATCTTGTTAACGTACAAATTTGTTAGGATCGATCAATTGAATTAGCGTCGAAAATTTACCTACTGATATCCTGGAGACAATTTTGTTGTAAATCGTACTTCAAACTTCAACTCGCGCAAAAAGATACGATGCTGCGATGAGAATGTTCGTCGCGATCCCGCTTTTCATCGAAACGTAATAATACGAGTAGAAAGGGCGGCGCACTACAATCGACGACTGTCAGATCCAGTAATCGCCAGATGTACGTAACAGTAACGATTTATTGCGCGAGAGATAGTAAATAAATCAAGTATAAGTATAAATGTTGGAAAATAAATAGCGAGCTCGCGCTCCCGAGACTGAAACACTCGGACCACCGTCTCGGAAACCCGACGAGAGGTATCATGAAAAGCAGCTGCGTGTAAAATTAGAAACTCACTTCCGTGATCAACGGTGTGTTTACAAGAAAAATCTTAATACGTACCTACGGCACTGAAAATAATCAATGTCTGAAAACTTTCCACGGACTGGTAAAAAAATAACAAAGCGCGAATGTAAGATATAAAAGAGAACCGGAACGCTGCCGTGCGCAGTGTGCTTGTGAATTGAAAAAAAGTGATAGATTCACTGGGATATCACTGTGAAGCCGATAATAATTGACGAGTTATTCGGAAAGTAGCAGAACTTGCTCGCCATTCAACGCCAGAGAAATAAAGTAATGTAAACAGGCGTCTTATTGGGACGTCTATTATGTAGTCACGATGCCCAACGCCATTTCATTCGAGGGGATGGCGATGAAATCGTCGGTATTGAAAGGCAGATCGGGCAGAAAAATGAGGATGGAAATCTGCGAACGTTACGCTGAGATGAAATGTTGTAAAATTTGGTTACACCTTCCGCGGCACGATGTGAAATGAGATCGGGAAGATAGGAGTTTCCCCGAGTTTGAAACTTCTATGTCTCGCACGCACGAGGGAAGTTTGCGCTCCGCAACTACACAGTATGTACAAAATCAGCAAGTTTTTTGATTTCCCCGATTCAATAGCAGTCTATATATCCCTCTTTCTTCGCTGGGCACGAATTCGAAGATTTTCGGATGTCTTGTCATCGGTGCGATCTGGAAACGTTATAAATTTCGCAAGCTATAAACCCGCATCGCGATGCTTTGAGGAAGAATAAAGCCCGTTTTCTGCTCGGATTGAAATATTATACCGATATTGGTTCTGATTTTTCTTCAGAATTGTACGACGCTTTTGTTAGTAACGTGAACAGCTGTCGCTCCCCGTCGCGACAATAAGACTAGAGGAAAACAAAGAAAAATAGCTACGAGAAATTCGCAAAAAATCACATTCACACGCTAGCGAGTGTCACATATTTATAATCCGGAATCACGAGGAAAAGCTTTGATCTAACAAACAACAAGCGTCGAGCGTGTAGAAAGAAAGCAGAAGGAAAGTCCATCTCTCGGCTTCACCGTTAACATATCCTCTAAAGAAATACGGCTTTTTCGTACACTATACCACAGCGTGCATCTCGTCGTAACAAACTTTTTCCAGCTTTGTATTTGAAATTGAGACTTGTCGATGAGTCGTAACGAGGCAATTACCTGAAACGTCGAATGAGCAACGTGATATCAGACGAGATATTACATCGCAGCGTTGCCACTCTGCACGAAAATCGTGATTCTAGTCGTTTTCCACGTTTTTAGATCCTACTTTCCAAAAAAGATACCAAAAAGATAGATCAGTTGGAATAAAGTCATTTTGGACAAATCCTCATGCTCCTACGTAAGATATCGAAAAAAGTCACTCTATACAATCCAAAAATAAGGCAGAACGCTAGAATTCGATAACGTATCTACTATCGCAACATCGTATCGTCGTGTTACGTTTTCACAAGCTTATGGCGAAAAATATTCTCAATAAAATAGAATCGCGAGCATCGTAATCATAAAAGCCTACGGATCATCTCGCGAACCAACGAAGATGGTACACATCCATAAGGTGATAAAATTCTTTCAATGGATACGATACGCGCTTCGCTCGAGAAATATTTGAATGCCTGTTTATTAGCTTCGGCTGAGGGCAAAAAAACAGAGGATTCCGATCGAGCTTCATCTGGCAGTTCTTTTTACAAAGACGACGCGAGACGTGGCATGCGCTTGGCACGGAAGAACAGATCGATAATTGGTTTTGCGCTTTAACACTCTGATTGAAAATAAAATATAAAAAACTGAGCGTGCCGGTTGCTCAAGTGCTCACAGCGCTATTATGATCTCTAGACGGCCTTGATTTATTTTCGCTGGTGCTTTCCGTGCACGAAACGTCTGCTAAGTAAGTTCACCAAAATATTCTATTAAACTGCAGCACTCCTGCGAAGTGTTTCCGGTCTAGTTGGATTCGTACTCGATACACGCAATTTTTTGACAGGAGAAACGTGCCGATGTCGCAAGGTTCGATGTGCTTTCGCGATACGCGAAAGATACTGACAACGCATCGTACTTTGAAACCAACGTGGTGGATACAATCCGACGCAGTACGCCCGTAGCTACTCATTCGAATTTTGAGAACTTGATCCAAGGGTTGTTACAGCCGATCCCCAGAGCAATAATTTACGGTAGAAGAAGGGATTACCTCGAGTCTCTCAGCACACGAGGAGTTGACGCGTGTATAGGTGTCTGCACGTGTGTATATATTTATATACACTCGCACGACGAGTAAGACGAGTACATATCCCTGCAGTCGGCTAAGCCGCATGAAATTGAACGAGCTTCGTATAATAATCAAGAATACTCTGTTGCTGGGAAGGAGAGGGATACAGCTTGAGCGTCATCATGGGAGTCGTTTAGAAAAGTAGATCCACGTTTGGCAGGTGCGCGAATAAAAATGAAGCGGAAGGTCAACCCCAGCGCCGAATATCATGCCTGAAAATTGTACACTCAGCTGATGCTATTGATCTGTGGTATGTGGAATCTTAGTCGCTGAACCATTAATATATCATAAGAATTCCAGGTGAGAAACTGGAAAGCAGAACAGGAGCGAACACATATTTTACAAGACATGTTTACCTCGCTGCATTTCTATCTTCGTCACGTTCAACGCAGCAACTACTTTATTTGAACTTTGAGAATATTGTGAGTTTGATATCAATAAGATAATTGTAGAATCGATGTCAATTTATCGTTTTAGTGACGCGACGGCTACTTTTCGGGAAACAGACTCTCAGTATCATCATATCTATCGTTGGATCAGTATAGTTTTATGTAAACAAGCCTGTTTCCGTGGTCCGAAGTAGACCTCGTCTGTGATTATCCGATGCTGAGTGTCTGACGGAGCTTTTAGCTTAATAACGCGAAGAACACCGACGTGTACATCTTGAACTTTAGTACCGTGCAATTGGAAAGTACAGTATTATCTGTGTGATCCGAACGTGCAATTACGAGGAATCCCGATATCGCAGACAGCGTTAAAGTACCTTCTTCCTGCCGCTCTCGAACATCGGAGGGTTTACAGCCCATCGTTGTACCAGCTTTCAACGCGATTGCCAGATTATTTTTTTTCGAACAGGATCAAATATGTCGCAATGATTTTGTAACTGTAAATTCGCGCTAGAATTTTTCGTATTTTCGTTCGATGATACATTTTTGATTCGAAAACAGGTCCCTTCGTTTCGTTATCCCTTTGAAAGAAAAAAGTAACGTGATCGACTCCTTAGCTCAATATTCTGGAGAATAACGAATTCATCGCGTTTGTTATTTCGTGGCTGTGATAAAGATGATCTGAAATATATTGCATCCAGTATTTTCAATAGACATTTCATCTCACCGCAGCGATAACGAATCTTGGCAGAGTGTCGCCAAGTTTCATTTGATGCGAAAGATCCTCGCGAATCGAGCGGATAAAAATACAAGCGGGATGGCTGTTTTCTTTGCATCCTGCCTCGAGCTTTCGCTGGTACCGCGGCTGTAAGAGATTCTCGGATATTTCATCTCTTTCGAAACTCCCTTTCCTCGCTTTTGCAAACAACCCAACCCCGGTCGATCTTTTCCACGCCGTCTGTTTATTTTCATCCGTTGGCCGCGTTGACAAATGAAATTTTCACTGAAAAATATAAGTTCGGCAAAGCTTAGTCGGCCTGGAATTTTCCTCCCCATCTGCGGAGGAGTCGTTATTCGGCTCGGTCGACGTTGTTACGTATCATTCATAGATTCATGAGGACGAGCCGAAACCGAGTGACACGGAACGGAGAGATGAAACTGCAACGAGTCTTACTGGTCAGGGCAGCTTATGTTTTATTGATCGCCGAGACCTCCAACCCGGGTATTTCGCCGCGGACGGGCATTTTTTCCCTTTATCGGTACCTTGAAAGAAGGTACCTCCTTTATTCGTTCGTTCGAATCAAAATCACTTCTCGACCTTTTCTCATTAATTATAACGAGCGGGGAGCCAAACATTTCAATGAACATGCTTCATTACCCAGCTCTGATCAGACTCGAGTTGCCCTAACGCTTCAACATTTCTTTCGAAGGGACGTCAATTTCTTTACTTTATTTTACGCCCGCTTTTTATCGACCCTCTTTGCGCAAGCGATTTTGCCAGAAGTTCGGAAGAGTTTCTTGCTTTCAAAGAATAACGGACAAATTGGCAAGGTGACCGACGAGTTTCTCGGAAGCGGATGACTAATAGTCTGGGCAATGATAAAACGCGTTGACTCGAGTGTATTCGGAATTTTCCAAATTCAAGGCACATTCTCATCTTCGCTTCGTTTTAATCGTTCGATTTCAATCGATTCACCGCCAGTTCGCGAAAGTAGCACGACACCTATCAAAACTCGCAGCGTAACTTCCATTGGAACATGTGTCTACAGCAACGGCTTTCAACGATTTAATTAGAACATTCACCCCCCAAGCAATCCTGGTTTCATTTCCCGCTAAGGGAACAAACACAATGGATTAGTCGGTAAAACTTTCGTGCGAGACACCTGCTGATTTCCCGACGATATCCATCATCAATCACATCACGCCCGCGGTGTCTCCGTTACCCTCTCACTCCCGAGATTACCGGGGAAGAAAGAGGACCCGCACGAAAGAATGTACGGAATAAGGGGAGAACCTCGCAGCGGGAGCTGCAACAAACCTCCGTAGCTCAATTTCGCGCGGGCGACACCCCATGAAGCCCACGTGTTACCTACCAAAGGTAATAATTGTAAATTTATGTGAATCTTTCACTTTAGATCGATTACCGCGCCGATATTGGCAGGGCATCGCTCGTGCGGCACCTCGCCACCATCCTCTGTACGCGTACATACATGCTTAGTATTTTTTTTCACCTTACCATTTGTGATCACACCCTCGTTTCTGCCCAACACATCGACACTCGGCACGCTCATTTTTTTCTTACTACCTACTTAAACTATAAACGCGCAATAAACAACGTACGTGGTGCGTTTATCCGCGGCAGTTTTGGTCTGGTGCTATCATCTGTTAGGCAGGTCGATATCTGAACCTCAATCCGACTATCGGGCCTAGTCGCATCGTTTTGGAGGCTTACTTCTTCTGGTTGCAAATTGAGTAGGACTCGAGTCGTCTGCGCGGTAACGTTAGATGTCGAACGGAACAGGAGATCTTGGAGCGCGTATTACAATGGTACGTAGGTGGGTATATTAAATTTCATGCAAAGGACTAGTAACTGTTCTATTAACCCGTATATAACGGCCAACGAACGTTTAAATCCGGACGGCCGACGCTGACGTACGCGACGCGGGCGAGTCGACGCGAGGCGGACCCGCATGTAATCAAGTTATCGTTGCGACGCATCGCGCATTAATCACAACTATCAATGACAGCTCCCCGTGCATCCCTCCGTCCGTCGTCGGGGTGATCCATGCCCGAGTCTCGTCTCGGTCTACCCCGAATCCGTTATCTTCGGGATTAATGATGCGCGGTGGCACGAGCATCCGGCGGAACGTCGCATCCTGTTCCTTGCCAAAGGTCGAGGTCTCTTCTCGTTAAGCCGCGCGCGGTCTGTTTTCAGCCGAAATCAGGCCCGACGTCGGGGCTGTGATTTCAGCCGCGGCAAGGATCTCGCAGGCAGCTACTGGGGCGATCGATCCTGCGTCGCCGGATAAACGAGAAAAAGCATCGCTGCAAGAAAGGCTAACGGTCGGATGATCGTTCCGTGCTCGTGGGATCGAATGACAAATTGAAATATTCATCGTACGCGATCGCGCGGCCGCGATCGTTGGCGAACTCTCCTCGAACACTGGCAGCGTAACTCGAAGTTTTCTGATTCGAAATGGAAGGAGATGGAATCATTCGCTCGCTGAACGAATCAATAAGGGATCTTTTCATCCATGGTAAAGATATTTCAGGTTCCCAGGGGCAGAAGATGGGGGAAGGGGAAGAGGATCGATACCACGCGCGAGTCATTAGGGCTCGATTCAAGCTTACGAGCTTACAGCTTCGGCCGAGCCGACAAATCAAATTCCCGCGTTATGTGTAGACATTGGCGAAAGATATTCGCGGAATCGATGATATTCGGAGTCAATTTATAATCAATCCCGTAGGCTTACGCCGCGCTTCTCGGGAATAGACGACTTTTTTCTTCTCGGAAAAACGCGCTGGCTGTTCTAGAAGCGGGATCAACGCGATATCGAATATTCGGTATCGACCCCGAACGAACCTCGCTATCTCCGATGAGGCGCGCTATATTCGTTCTGGATAATCCTGTCAAAGGCTGACAAAGGTCCGCTTCTCCCTGACCAACTTGCGGAATCTTTACCAATCATTCGATATATCGCTATCGTTAATACCTGCTGAGCTGGAAATTTCCGAAAATCCTCGACGATATGAAAAGGTATTTATTTATTATACCCAAAGCTATAAAAACGTACAAAGAAACATTATCTACGTCGTTTCACGACTCTTCTACTACACCTTTCGCTCCATCTTACTGAAACTCTCTCTCTCTCTTTCTCGAGTCTTGTATTCTCCCACGTATCGAAGCTTCGTTTCGTGTAAAACGGAAATTACGCTACTTCGCCGTTACCTTCTTTTCGTTTACTCCAATAAAAAATCATACGTACAACGTACGAAAAATCGCCACAAGCCAAATTTACCAAAGAAATGTTTTCTCGGTACATCATCGATACCTTGTCTGGAAAATTCAGTTCGATTTCGTATAAATTTGCAATTCTATTTGTGAAATTCGGAAAACAGATCCTGTAAATTCGAGTTAGATTCGCGTTATTCCTGAGAATCATCATCTTAGAATTGGTTCCTACAGCAAGTACAATTCGTATCGATCATTTTCTCTGCTGATATTCCTCGGTTTTTTGTGTTTTTTTCGAAATTATCGTCACAGTTGCGAATATTTTTCACATCGAAGGGTATACGTCCGCATCGTTTCCTAACATGTACAAAAATCGATGCGTTTTAAGCGACGCACATTTTTTCACCCGCACCTTTGTGAATGTACGTCGACGAGCGTCACGCATTTATCTGGAAAATTAACGAAGTTATAGATTTTTTCCAGCAGAGTGGTCGAGCGCGCGAGAACGGGTAATCGAACTAAATTCTAGCGAGGTCCGCCTGGCGTGTCCGATTTTTTTTTCATTAAAGCGATGTCCTTTGAAGCTGGGTAGATATATTCTCGAATTCAGCGTTGGAGCTGTGATTTTAGACGAATTCCTAAGAGTCGCCGTGATTTTTACCTTGTTTCAAGTTTGGACTTTGGAACTTTAAGATGATGAAGAATAACTTGGCGACTTTCCGTGCGAAAATCCCTCCATTTTTCACCGGAGCGAAAAATCGCACCGTTATCGTCGCGAAAATTCGACTCTGCCAGCTTTAAGAGCTTCACTTCCCATCCAACGGAATTCAATGACAGGTTGGAAATTTCTGGATTGTCTAACCAACATAACACTTGACCCTCCAGCCATTCTCTGGACGCCGACCATGTTCTAATCCTCGCGAGACCCTGTCGCGCAGTTTCGACAAGTTTTAGGTCATATTACGTTACCCTGACCGCGCTTGATCTCATGTTTTATAAAATAACGAGGATTATTATTTCGCGAATAACTTCCAATGAGTCGACTGTCGTCTCTCCTACCATCGAATATACGTCGGTTGTAAAGCAAACCACGCCGACTTTCAGAGAATGCTAATTAGATGGAATATAATACGCAAACTTTCAACCTCCAAGTTTTTGATACATAATTCGAAGCTCATTCCGTGGCTGGAAAACTTCACCTGATCCGTACGTGTGTCAAAACTTATAGAGATTTCCGAGTCACGTTTGAGAGATGTCACCAAGAAACTGACAAATAACCATTCGTAAAATGGAATTGACGCTTGCGGAACGCGATCCAAGTACTCCGATTCAATTAGCCTCCGAATAATATGTGATTGATTACGAGCCGTGCAATTTTGGAATGAATTCCTGACAACGGTAAGATTTCATTGTGAAATGGCACTGGTACGATATAAACACTCTTTTCTTTCGTTTTCAACGAAGAATTGAATAATTTGAGAATGTTGCGTCCAATTAAATTGCCGAAGAGTCAGTCCATAAAAAACGCGCTGTCGATGTGATCTGAAAAATAACGGACTGATTTTGATGCGTTTTTTCAATTTCTCCGATTATTCATTTGTCTCATGACTCTGGAGATTTTTTGATGGAACGTGATTCGGTTCAGCGAATTTCGAAGTATGAGAGAGTTTTACCGAAAATATCGATGCTGAAATGAAAAATATAGCAATTTGCAACGTAATGGAGGTAGGACTCCGGAAACAAACGTTTCATCGTCGATGTTTTCGCAGATAAAATAATCGTATCCTTCAGAAATCTCTGCGCCCTTTGCGACGGAGTGGCAATTCTGATTTAATTATACACCGCGGTGCTCTTCGTTCCGCCCGACGCTTGTCAAAGTAACTAGTTACGAGTATCCATGATATTTGCGAGCAGGTATTCACCAGCGGCGACAGTAGGGTAATCCTGTCGGAAACGTAACACGATCCAGCGCCGTTCCTCGCGCAGACCCGTTACATCCAATGATATTTCGTGCCGCCTCGTATGCCGCGGCAACAACACCGCGAAGCGCAAAAAGCTCGAGGTAAACGCGACGCGACTTCCGCGACGCGTTAAACTGACGTCAGTTTTTCTAGTAGTCCGTCCTACCTTTGTTTTTGAGCCGCGAACGTGACTTTGCGACCGAGTTCGCGCGAGAGCAGGAGAGAGAAAAAAGCCGAGGTGCGAATCGATGAAGCGTCACGCGGAGTGTTTTTGTCACCGGAAAATCTACTGCGAGAAAAGGAGGCTTTCGTCGACGAGGTACGAAATTAGTATTCGTCGGATATCGGCAGGCATTTCGAATCGTAACGATCAAAGGCCTATGAGGCCCGAAGTCGAGCGCTTCGTCCTCCCGTTCCACGAAAATTCAACGTAGGTCGTGAAGCGGAATTAACGTTCGACGGGAAACACGGGATGGAATTTTGAAAGAATTACTTCTCGGGAACATCGGACCCGTCACATTTTTAACGACACGAGCAGTAAACTTTATAAAGATGATACAACGAATCGCTCCGGAAATAAATCAGTAGGGGAGACCGGGGCAAGAGGGCCCACCTAAGCCGATTATTATTCTTTGTGGCTTTTAACCATCAAGTCGATTTACTCTCGTCCAACTTTAACTCAATTCACCAAAATTTTGGTGAAGCTCCTGAATTTTTTTTTTGGGGGGCAAGACGGCCCATCCCGAAAAAAATGAATTTTTTTTTTAATTGTAAAAAAATTTCCCGCGTTATAAATGTTTATATTTTTCTCTTTAACAGCTGTATTTACTTTTATATTACTCGAAATAACCTTTTTTGATATAATACGAGTAATTTGTTCACTTCTGTAGAAAAAAATTGAGTGTTTTAATTTTTTTCCAAACATATTACCAAATACTGTACAACGGGATTTTAATTTTAAAATTTTAAAAATTTTTGGTTAATTTTTGAGGTGGGCCTTCTTGCTCCAGGGGGGCCGTCTTGTCCCGGTCTCCGCTACTCTCGAAACAATTGAACGTTGTTCACAGGATCATCGAATTTCGCGGAAGATCGACTTGAAAGTGTCAAATTCTTTGTTTTCGCCGGAATTCTGTACGGTGGAGAACCGTGACTCGTCGTTGAGATGGAGGTGCTCGGCGGGTGATCGAATCTTGGTTCAATTATAATTCGAATCAGGCGAAAGGTACACGGATATTCGCCGGGGGCCGAATCAACTGGGAGAATGTTGATCCGATGATTAATGGTCGTTGATCCGCGCTCGCATCGGCTCGAATCACGATTTACGTTGAAAATTCCTGAGTAAATATACGTCCGATGCCACACGTCCATTACTCTATCGGCGCGGCGCTATTGACACCGTCGCGAAATAGCGATGCTCGCGACGATCCGAAACTCCTCGCCCCTCCGCTCGCTGTACGACGAAATGGCATCGGGGATCGGTGAGAATTTCGTTGAAGAGGAAAAAAAGTATAGTAAATAAAAGAAATAAGAGGCGAGGCTTATTGGATTAAAGAGCGGGAATTTCAGTCCGCGCGTTGCAAGAACGTCGAGTGGCGATGAGATATGTGCGGAGCTTTCGCTGTCTGTTGTTTCGTTGAAGCGAAATTTCAATTGGTCCGCCGCTTCCATTCGAGACTCTCGCCTGAAAGCGCCGGATTCGAAACCAGAAGCATCAATTCACGAGGGAATATCTCAAAAAATACGACGCGGAGTTTGCAAGTGGTTGGCGATGCTTTGAATTATATCGTTTTCGTTCCATACGTCCGATCCTCGCCCTTGTTCAGCCGCCCAGAAATACGTATATTATATCCACCGGGTAGAAGTCAATCCGAAACACATATCCGCTCTCGGGGATTCTGAAATAATTGAAAATTCCTAACGCGGGCATTCATTCCTACATTTCCGGCGAGTTGGAATCATTTTCAACCATCGCGAGTCGTACATGCTACGCCGAATCCCGATGAACACGCGTTTCTCTGGTATTTTCGACGTCTCGAGATATCGCAGATTCTTATTTCGAGCATCGTATGCCAGACGACGACTCGATTGCATAATTCTTCCAACAAAATAAATAACAGTAAAAATAACTAGCTAATTTTTCTTTTTTTTTTTTGCCCACGTAAGTCACTTTCTATCAAACACTTGTTGACCTTGAAGTATGAGTGATCACGGTTGTTGTCCATAAACTAGCGAGATAAAAATAAAATCTAGTGAGAAATATGCGTATCGGGAATTTAGCGAGACTATAAATTTCCAAGCGTATCATTTATTTAACGGCGTACGAAATAATTCGGAAATTAACCATCGGCGAAGCGCGAAACGTCGAGTATGACGCGATAGGATATCCGAGCGGTTGCGATGAAAATGCAGTTTTATAAAAATGTGGCTGAATTTTTGTCGGCTCGTTCGCGTTTTGCTTGTATTCTTCGGCATCGTATTTGCGATGACTTCCGTTGAGGAAATAAGCATCCGGAAATACCGAGGCGATTGTCCGGTGGGAACATCGCGTCTGTCGGAAACGCGCGAGGTTCGCGGGAGGATCGCGAGTCGAAGATTGTTTCCACAAGAATTTAAATACCTGTCGCATTGTCAGGTTCCGGCATCGTCGGAGCGTCGACACGTACATATTATCCATATTCATACTCGTTGGGATGTACAAAGGCTGGAATGTCGTAACAAAGGCTCCGGCTACATCCTCGTCAAGTCGCTGGTGGACGTGACGCCGGAGAAATTAATGGTGAGTGCGGATGATTTAATTTCCATTCCCTTCGGCTTATCCGTTAAGATTCCGAGGCCAAGATTAATTTCATCCTTTCACAAATAACATCAATTCCAAAAAGTTTGCATTAATTCCCACCGATTAATCGTAGCCCCGGGATCGTCGAGATTTCGGGTCGAGTTGGTCCTTCGGCATCGCGGAATAATAACGATAATTGAAGCGCTGAGCCGAGCGACGCGACGTGACCGTCGCAAAATCATAATATCCGCATCTACTTCGTTCAACGATCGCGTAATGCGATTTCGTGGTCGTTTGTTTCTCCGCGGGACGAAGATGAAACGGCGCCGATTGTACGATCTCAATGAAATTTCGGAGCTCGTAGAGGAGAAAATAAATCACAACCTAAATAAAAAGGTAAATTTTACCTCGCATATTCAAAATACATTCAAACTATTTCATCATTGATGTGCATTGCGCGGTATTTCTCGACGTTCGATTTAGTGGGTTTAGCGACGACAGCGCGAAAAAAATTAAAAGCCCGTCCATTTTCATGCATTTTTCACCGCTTTGGTGAAAAAAAAGACTCCTCTGATATTTTTGCAATGCTCCTCAAATATTTCGTTCCACGAATTTAGCAACCACCAGACCGAACACGAGATTACACTGGCCCGCGATGAAAAGGTTTTCTTAATACTCTCACGCGAAACATACGGATTTTTTCTCACATTCATGCGTACGTAGGTACCTTTTCTTAAATACTTAACATGAAAGTAATACTAAAATGATCATATTATCTTTGCATATTTTATACATTCAAGCATTACCCTCATGGCAACCGTGCAAGGGTTAATTTATTCAACTGTCTTTGATATTCCCACAACAAGTAGGATACATCGATCTCTCTCTAATCTAATTGCAAGTAAAAAAAGAACGCTCGCCTTGCTTGACCGCAAACATTTTTTTGTGCCAAAGATACGTTGAATTATTTATATTGAGACAGACGAGTTATTTTATTTGTTTTTTAGTGGGATAATTTAAAAAAAAATTAAAATGTGTCATTTAATTTCAGTAATCACAGAGTTTTAATGCAGAAATACCGTCACCTGTATCTACTGAATGTGAGGCGGTACATTAGGGTGGCACATAACTGTACCCTTCGGACATCTCTAACGACGAAAATGAAAATAAGGGATGAAATCGCTCCGCAAATGTCCCGTCGCGTTGGGTAACACCGATAAAGATTAATGGTATCAGTGATCTTCGCGGGTTATCAATTATTGCTGGTTCCGAAGCGTTCTCGAGTGAAAATCGAAGGAAGCCGTAGTCCTCGCGATCCCGTAAATAATCCGAGCAAACATCCTCAACCCCGTTATTATAACTGGGTTGCTTAATTAAGCAATTTAAGGAAACGACCTCGCTTGCGCCTGCTCTTTTGTAGGTGCTGACTCCGTAGGGCGAACGATTTTCCCTTGGAGTTCTCGCACCCTACCAGCAGCGACCCCAGCGCCACTTGGACGAGCAGCGCTACCGCGAACTTGAAGAATTTGCTCGTTTCTTCGGGACTATTTTCTTCATTTTACCGAATCTTTTTCAACAACCGTATCGCGAATGTCGAAAGCACGAATTTGCTAGCATCGCAGTCGATACGACTTCCGTTTACCCTCGCGCCCCTCTCTCTACAACCCTTCCGTTCGATTTCCTCGCCCTCCCCCGCCATTCCGACGAGCCTGCCGAATTCATTTTCCGAAACGAACGTTCAATCTTGCGTAAACAAAGAGAGCAATTCAGCGCCCGATCGTCCTCGACAACCCTGCAAGCTCCCCGACTTCGCGCCATCGCCGGCCTATTTTAATTTGTTTTTCTTTCTGGCACCTCCAGCTCTGAGAAATTCCAAACCTCCGTCCCTTACGGAAGAATTTTTTCAACATCCTTTTAAAAATGCACGAATACACTTTTCATTTCCCAGAAGCTCGCCGAGTTTTTATCGAGCGCCCTTTGTCCCTCCGTCGAAATGATAGATACCTATCGAATTAAAATATTTTTCCACGCCTGATTCGGTAGCTTGGATGTTTTTGAAAGATTTCATCCTTGTTATTATAGTTATTTCTTCAAAGTAGTAAATCCGAAGCAGGTTTGCTCTTCAAAATTTCAAGTTTTCCGGACTTGTTTCAAAAATGTGGGATAAGCGCATTCGATGCGTTGGAGATAAGCGAATACGGATTGTAAAATAGAATAATATGGTTTACATTCATTTATCTCTGAACCAACCTAAACGTGAACTCGGAATAACCTTGAAACGATGCTGTTATGTCGGAGATACGGAGACGCTGCAACGTGATATTTCCGCGAGGTTGCGAGCAGCAATGCAAGAAAATCTCAAAAATGGGAGTAACGTGTAGCTGCTACTACTAAGTATGGGAGTAGAGAACGGAAGATTCCTCTAGGTTTTCATCTACCGTCACGCAATATAAAGTTGCAGGTCGGTCAGCATATCGCTCCGGGGGGAACAGATGTGAGTGAAACGCGAATCTGTTCAAACTCACCTAGCACGGCTTGAGAAACTGGAGTCTTCGACGAATAGTGTTACCATTCGTGTAAACACGACAGCATTTTTCATCCAAACGTGACATTTCCCTTCTTCAGAATGTCAATTAACAGCGGAATGACAGCGAAGAGCTATCAGAGGTTCGAAGGAAATTTGTCGAGTTTCATACGTATTACCAAGTCACGTTTTCTGACCAATTAGGTTGGAATTAGATCATTATACACGAGTCGATTATCATAAATATTCTAAGAGCGTCTCGATGTAAGCGATGCTCATCGCAACTTCTGGATCAAACGTGCATCGTATCATCCCAAATTCATATCACGCACAATAATATCATTCACGTTGAATCCGAAGACTTAACTCGCAGCACCCTCGACTATCCTGAAACCAGACATGCTTTCGCGAACGAGCATTCGCTCCATTCAATTCCGATATTATTCCCATCTGGTATTTACTCCCATAGGAGCTCCGGCGGACGTGGAAACCCGAAAGCTTCGAGCATTTCGGTCTCACTTAAGACGAGCCAACTCTCCGAATCATATCCATATAATTCCCTCGAAACGTTAATCGCTCTGCTCGATCAACGCTCGCTTTCCCCGCTGAATGTCCCCTTCCAAAACATAGCCGTATAAAGAAATAAGAATAATCCCTGATCCGACTGTGCTTAAAATGTAGCTCGATCAAAACGCCTCGGTCGTAACAAATCGATGCCGTTTGTAATTTAATCTTCGTTTTATTCCCTCGAGCGATCAGAATCGCGTATCGTCTGAGCACAATTAAAGGGATTCAGTCGGTGTGGTTGTATCAAATTAAGGGCCTCGCGCCGATACGCGGGTTCTCCATTTCGCGGAGTTTGCCGATTGCTCGGCACGAGGAGAGCATAAAGACCCGGAGCTTATACGATCTACCGGAATTAGCTAGAAATGCACTTAACGCCCACTTGCCATCATATGATTAAATTATTTCTCAACCAGAACTCGTCACGCGGGAGGCGAGAGGGTGTCGCGGCTGTGGCGTAGCACCGAGCGCCTCGCAACAATAAAACAGCGTAATTAATGACGTTGTAGCCGAGGGCGGTGCTAAGGGCCCATTTACGGTTATTTGCATGAATATTATTCTTCAAAATGAAAAGTGGTCGCGACATGCAAAGTAAGGCCGACCCGCGTCAGTAACTCTCGAACGGATAACGCTGGATGCCAACGCCGCGAGACAAACGGCGTCGCGCCACCATGAAAAACAAATTGTCTCGATTATTTACGATCATTTCGTTGGCATTCGCTTGATTTCGACGAAATTCGCGTCACATTATCGCGTATTAGCATTTTTTTCTTACCGCGCCGCGCTGTACACGTCCGTAGAAATACAAGTATTCGATCCTGGCTGTTGGCCACATTTTTATCAATTTTTTCAACCGATTTTGACGAAGCTTCAACCGATTTTCGTATTTTTCCACGAAGGTAGTCCATTTTTTTTCTGCTAACGCGAGGAACGAACAGAAAATTGAGCGGGTAAAATATTTTTCATTCGAAGAGACGAGAGCTTTTTGTATCCCGAAAATCATGAGACTTGCGATTCGTTGTATTAGCGTCGGCATGGAGAATGGCAGAAGACACTTGATCGAGGTACGACATCGGCAACCGCGGATTTCGGAAGGGACGAGCGCGTAGGCTGCTCGCGCCTCGGTTAAAATTCATTTCAACCATTTGGTCAGCATTAACGAAAGCCTCCGATTTAATTTGATCTCTCGTCCGCGTAAGCCACTCGAATAACTCGACTAGCTAATTGGACAATTGGATGAACGCCGTTGAGACGTCTGTCTACGCCAAGTTCAGCGATAACACGAGCAATTTCATTTCGAACTGAAATACCGCGCTTGGAGTCTCGCCGAACAGTCGGGGTTCCCGCTGTGTATTTAAATAATATTATGCAACGAATAACCAGCGGTACCTGTCACCTAATTTGATCAGCTCAATATTATTAAAACGGAATCCGCCGGCTGTAGCAGGAAGACGGGAGGTTTCAATGGAAGCCAATGAAATTGAATAATATCCAGTCGATAGACGCGGTGAAACGGCATCGCAGTCGACTCCATCGTTAGCGGATGGATGAGAAATTGAAATGAGAATCTGACCGGACGCGCGTTATATTATCTATCGAGATGGTTCGCAAGTTTCCAAAAATTCAACAATTTCGCGGCACGTAGATGTAAGAGCATCAACGATCCAAACAACTCGACTCTTATTTTCGAATATCGAGCATTTGGCCAATAAGAAACCAATATACCAAATCTCCGTGCAATTCACCGCGTAATTATAAGTTAATAACGATTTAGAAATCTACATTTGAAGATCGAATTTTATGCAATTACAGAAAACGATCCGAAAACTCGTTTCAAAAATGTCAAAAATATAGAAACAAATATCTACAAAAAGTTTCCATTGTAATTCCGCTACCGAGTAAGTGAGAAATTATACAAACTGTTTTCATCAAAATTATTCGAATTATTAGATCTATCTCTATTTTTGATAATTGGAATGCTGAAAATTTCACATGCACTGAAACTAGGCGACTTTTTCCACCTTATAATAAACTTAAAATAATTTCCTACGTGGAATAAAGTTAGAAAGTGGGATATTAGTTGAACTTTTAACACGCAAGCTCAGCGAATTTCGAACGCACTTCCAAATTATTTAGTAGAAGATTTTTTATCCGATTTACTCCTTCGATTGGAAATATCGATGGTCGATAACATAGGATTGGAATCGAGATCTGCGGAGGACGAAATAACTAACATCCACCAGTTCTCGATTCGTGTTGCGTAAAATCGATTCGAAATAAGGAATTTATTGAACGGTTTACACGTAGAAGCTTCGAGCAGTTGCGAGGGATATATCAAATAATCGATCGCAATCGTATGCCGTCGCGTAGCGGGAATTGGAAACGATTGCAGGTTGTAGCTTCGTCGCAACTAACGTTTCGCACCATTTTTTTCCCGGGCCGCGAAGCAGAAGGCGCCGGAAATATTTTTTCTTTTCATCTGGAATTTCTCACTTTTCACAACCCACAAATGGATAGATACATACGTAGAGCGTGAAACAAAAAGGCGAAAGGTGCCGAATTCTATCCTCTGCCCTTCGCAGTTTCATTCGCAGTAACGATGACTTACCGACCACGACTGTAACAGGGACAAAAAAAGATAGGCTGCGTAGCACACAGTAAATGCAGACATCGTTTCGGGTTCGCGTGTAATCTGCTTTGGATACAAATTCCAGATACATTCCTCGCATCAAGCTCAATAATCTAACGCTACGTTTGCCCAGGCTTCATACGTAATTTTCAAATGATTGGAGAATTTATTACTGGCAGTCAGTTCATCCCGAGAAATAATCCTCACTCTATCGCATATCGAAGTGCGATAGATCCGTTCTCAGAGCTATTCGATTATATTATTATAAATCATCGTGGCTGTCATTTTTACTACTCTTTCCCCCGAGATGGTTCGTATCCTCTGGCTACTTCTGCACATGTGTGACTTTGACTAGGCTCAGATCATTAGAGGGAAGGAATTGATCGACGATAAATAACAAAAGCGCAACGAGGGTGAATAAATTTCGGCTACGTACTCGACGTTTGTACTACTCGATACGTCGCGGAGCACCGGTGTTCGGGGACCGGAAACGAAGTAACGATTTGACGCTCGTGGGGTCAGCGGCGTAGTCGGAGCATGGGCATTTCATCCGGTACAGGGCGGATCGCGAATGCGAAGAGAGCACCGCGAGCGCCGTCAGCATCGCCCTTAATCACCTTTTTTCTCCCACAGTTTTTTCTACGACGATTTTACGGGCTCCTCTTTCGCGAGGCTCCTCCTCGCAGTTTTTGCTTACACCGAGCCTCTTCATATCTGTTTTTGTCAAGACAGAATTCACGGCGGAAAACTCGCGGGGTGTCGCGGGACAAAAAGTGGAAAATACTCACGATTCGGATGCGGTGTTTGGATACGTGTATACGTGTAGGGTACGTCGAAATCGGTGGGTTTTTTACCTGAAACGAGAGAGAAAGAGACGAGGTTAGTACGATCTCGTCCAACGATTTTTTCCATCCACCGGATTCGCCTCGGCGAGCCCGAAATTTCACAAATTCTATTATTCAGCGCCGTGAATTATCGATGAAATTAAAGTAAATGATGAAACTCGCGAAATCCCGAGTGCGGCACTCGCCTTCCATTTACTCCTCTCAGACTCGCGCTTTTTCAACGATAAAATTTAACGTAATTCTACTCGATGCGCGAGCCAACGAACTGATGGTGCTAATCGATCTCTTTCTTCGCCTTTTCTTCCCGTTTCTCGCGGGAACCAAATATTACATTGGATATCTTCTACTCGAGCAACAAATACAACGTGTTCTTCAACCGCATCGCGTCCGAAGCTTTTCGATCGATTTTCGTCTAATTGTAAATCAAATCATTATTCGAATAAATTTCGTTACGCGTGAAATATATAAATTGCTCGTACGCGTCGTGACGCGAAAACAGTATTCGAACATTCGTATTAGATATCGGGAATTATCTGAATATTCGATACTTCGAAAACTAGGATAAACACGAATTTCTTACGCAACGATCGCAAACGTGAACGTAAAATTATCGAATCCTGTTCTCGCGTGCGTATAAATACTCGGAAACTTTGAAGATCGGTAGCTATTGAAACAATTAACCAGTTCGAAGTCGTTGCATATTCCTGACAACTGCGCGTCGACGAGCCGTCTGACGAGGGACCGACTGTATCTACTTACATTTTCACCAGACACTCGACACCGCAAAGTAGGACATAAAAATTGATCATGTTTTCGCGCCGTTCGCGAACCGCTCTGGCTGGAGCGTAGGAATTCACGTAACGAGGTGGAAAGCGATTACGTATATTGTATTTTCATGTTCCTCGCCGGAAATGAAATAACCATATCTTTTTAAAGGGTTGCAATACCCGATACGTCGCGATACGTTCTGGCAGCGAAAAATTGAGTTCAACGTTCGAGTTGGCGGTACAAAAATCTGGTGAGAAAAAATGGTCAGTAACCGATCGTGCGAGTGGCTGAATTATTGACGGAACATGCAGCATCGCTTTTTGGGTAAAATTTGGAACATCGAGCGCAGCGCAGGATATTTTCTGACTCGTTTAGTTTCTCGAAATTTTCGTTCCCCGGTCCATCGTTAAACGAGTCATGTGCGTCGGGAGTGCGCGAACTTTATAGATCCAATTGTACCGACAGACGTAAAGGGACACGATTAAGATGCTTGCGTACGTAGCGCGGACGTAGGCGAGGTGAGCTACGGAGCTTTGTTTGGGCGAAACGTCGATGATAGCTACGTTCAAGCGTGCTTTTGGTAGAGCGGAATGAAAGAGAACCAGACGAACGTTGCCGTTCCTCGCATCGCTTAACAAAAATCAATTTCCATTTCTCTTCCGCCACCTGTGTTTTGTTCTCTTCTTCGTCCACCTTTCTTGTAGCCATCTATCCCTCGCACTTCCCGCCCCAGCCGTCTTTTTCCCTGCCATTTCGGTTCTCCCATCCCCGCCGCCGTTCCGTACCTCTTCCTTTTTTTGCACCCACCCTCCGCGACTAAATCTACCCCGATCAACTCGAGCATACTCGAATGTGAGAGGATTTTTTTCCTCCATTTTAATTTTTCGCTACAATGCCAACGCGAAGGTCTTTACGGAAATCGATCGCGTTTGATTATTGCAAGGGCCTCGCCATTATTCCCCGACCATGGCTCGCGCTGAAAGTCGTACGGATCGATTACATCGTCTTTCCATTAGCCTCGTACTTTCGCTCGAGCACTGGTATGGGGAAATGTTCACCCGATACCAAGATTGCGCGCGGAAGGGTGGTAGAGAAGCTTCCAATACAACGATCTTCAACTTTTATCCACCTCATCCGTTAGCTGACTGAACAGAAAAAAACCGCGTATAATATACGACCTCGTTTCCAAAGGAGCTTGTTTCCGGAAGACAGAAAAGCGCGATGGAAAACAGGGATGAAAATCGCGGCCAAAAAAGCGTGAAATTTGTTTACTCGGGTGGGTTGCGTGCGCGAATGCATTTTTATACTGGGATCGATGTCTGTTCGCTCGAATTTTCCTCCACTCCATACAGTTGACCCGAGCTCGGGAATTGAAATGTTGGGTCGAACGTTCTCTGCCGTGCGAATGGAGCTGAATCATCGTAATGAAGCATGGCTTTAATAATTCACGAAGGTTCAAGGGCGAAGATTCTTGCTCGTCGACGTGCCTGACAGGCAGCGACACCTCGTTAAATTAGGGACAGGAAGGATCGTCTGCCGAGAAAAGCATCGGTAATTGATCGTCCGTTCGCAGTTTATTAGCAAACGATTAGTCGCAACGTCACGTTTGCCGAGCGAGCAAAGCTTTTTCCGATGGGAACGCGTGCCGAAATTTATTTGCGATTATTACGCACCGTCGCTGCCTACCGAATCGGAGTAAATTTCTGTACGGCGAGAAAGAAGTTTCGAAGGTTCGCGTTATGCCGACAAAAATGCGTCGTTCGTGGAAATAATGCAGCCGGTATCGCTCGTTTTTGCGGGAGGTCGGTAGTTTCGGAATATTTTGCGAAGACGCGGAGATCCTGGAAGGTCGAAATTGGCGCAATTAAATGGAAAATGAGCGAAATGTGAGACTTTCGTTACGGCTATTGATCCATCATCTTCGCCAAACGCCGCGACATAACGAACTGCGGCGCCGTAATCTCTTTTATTTCTAACCTTCTCGATTACAGCTGCAATCGATCCGATACAATGAACGCGAATCCCGACGTTGAAAGCTCCAAAGCGAGAGATACGTGCTGACACGGGGCGAATATGCGTTCCATCGACGAAAAATGTTCACCAGTAACGAGAAAATATAACTCGTCGTAAATACAAACGAAGCCGCGTTAAATATCTAGACTCGGTAGCCCCATAAAATATTCAATAACAGCGGAGTTCCGATCGATTTTTCGTTAAATTTTAACGAATCGCCGACCAGTTTCCTCCGCGATATTGAAAACGTTCGTTCTTTGTTGGAACTATAAAGAACAAACGACCAAAAACAATTTGAAGCTCAATTTTTTTCGCTCGCATTTCAAGAATTTGAATCGGATCGTTTGATGATAAATTGTATAAGATGTTTGAAAAACGTAGATTATTTCGCATCGCGTTTTACAATTAAATGTGTTCTCCGTTTTTTGGTTGTGGTTTTGAGAGCAGATGTGAGATTTTTGGTCGACAGTAGCGAAAAAGGTTGCAATGATACGTATTGAAATGTCCGGGAATAACAGAGCTTTTAGTAAATACGTAGTAGCGTAGAGTTCACGTTGATGTACGACGGACCGTGGTTTTCTCAGACGAGAACGAATCTCGGCGTCTTCGATCGTTCGCGCGAATCTTCAAGTTACGCTCGGGCATTAATTAGCGGGGTCGAGTTACGGTTGTAAATTCAACGTCGAAGGCAAGATTTCAAGCGAGCCAAAAGTCGTAGATCACGTTGGTCACACTTGGCCGGGCTCCGCTATCGCGTGTCGTCATAATTCGTGGAGCTTTTGGAAGCGACAAGATCCGGGGAACGGAGAAATCGTGGTCGCCGAGCGCCGGGTCCGCGAGCGCGGTTCGTCCGGCAAGGAAAAGAGAAGAAGGAGCAAAAAATGACAACGATCAGCGAGGTAGCGGTACGTCGGAGAAAATGTAAAAGATTTGTTAACTTTTCGCGACAATAACGTCATTAATAACGACGACGGATGGCTCGGCTGAATATTACTCGACTACCGACACCGTTCTAGGGAAATCACAGTCGCGGACCGTTCGGGAAACCCGGCGGCCCGGCATGCTCGCAGGAGCAGAATTACACAAACTCATAAATCTCGGGAAGTATAATGCGATGAAATAACGACAATAGAAACTTCCAACAATAAGCTCCTGGGACAATCGTATTGAAAACAGTGGGAGCCGCGAGACTCACAATGGCACCTTCTCCTATGTACCGATGCAGCGGGTAAATATTGGCACCGTCATCCGGTATCGCTGGAGGTTGGTCCCCCGCCGCGCTTCGACAATTATTTACCCGTCGAAAGTGTCATTTGTGTCTTATTTTGAACCTCGTTGAGACGCGAGGCCCGAGCTCGCTGCATTCCCCAAGGAGAATACCTGTAGTTGCGCGGAGGTCGAGCAATGAATCGCGGGAGCGAGAACTTGGCTGGTGAAATAATTATTCCAATGACGTTTATAACAGCCGCGACACGTGTCTATTTCGAGGATACTCTCATCAGGCAGACTAAAAAAAGGTTGATTTCCCCAATTAATATAAGTGAAGCTCGATCGATCCAGCCGAGTCAAATATAATGTCAATTATCGCCCGACGTTTCGGCGGCGATATTACGCCCTCATCGGTGGCAGTAATTTATTAAAAAAGTTTTTTTTTTTTAATTTGAATAAATGTTAGTCTCTGATGAGGGCAGAGCATCGCTGCCGAAACGTCAGGCGATGATTGACGTTATATTCGAGTCGGCTTGATCGCTTAAGCCTCCACTTCTATAATATCGAGTGATAATATCAAGATGGATGATTTTCCCAATTATTTTTACGGCATTAAAAAACAGGAATGGAATCGTGGAACTTTCAGTGTAAAAAAATAATCGTTCAATGAGTTATGGTCTGTTGAGCAAAGTCGAAAATAGAAAATTGAAGTGCCAAATCGTCGTTGTATAATGTTGGATGCGTTCGTGAAAATTTCGAATAGATTTATGATCGGGAAGATCGTTGGTATAGCGTGAATTGCAATCATCGAAGAACTTCAAAGAATTCCAACCAGGTATGGAAAAATGTCTGACTTCACTATTCTTTTTCCACTTCAAAGCTAAGATAAAGACAAATGGAACCCTTGGGAATAAATCCGCAATTCAGACGCGTTACAATTCCGCGTGTTTGATTCTTCAAACAAGGCTCTGCGACTCTTCGGATGTTATTTGTGAAAAAATTCCCAGAATCCACAAGAAAACGCGCGTGAAACGAGCTACGAACCTCGCAGCTTCGCTAATTTTCAATATTATGGAAAAATTCGTGGACGGAGAAGGAAGGAATAGTAATGACGAGGAGAAGGAATGATAGTGATCGATAACCATACGGATTCGTGTACGTATTCCGAGAACATATTCGGAAATATACGAATAACGTCGTTTGTTTCTCTACTCATCAAATAGATTGGGTTACAGTTCGCGAATGAAGCATAATGTACGTGGGCACCGCACCTCCAATTTCGAGGAACAATCAGAGGAACGGCTTCGCGGAGGCAAAGGAAGAAAGGCGTAATGACATTTTTTATGACGAGAAATAATGAGTCGAGGAAAGAAGATAGCCTAAGGTATCTCCTCCAACTCTGAGGCGTCAGGGCGAGACAGTGAGATGAAAATAATTAAAATGATATAAAATTAATAATAAAAATGATGGCAGTACGAAGAATCCTACGGAATAATGAGTCACGATTTATCCAAGCGCGACTTCCACGATCCAATTACCGCGTTTCCCTTCATTTATTCCTTTTTTATCATCCCCCACGTTCCCGCTTCTCTCTTTTCCCGCAACCTCGTTTCGAATTTTTCTCTGCTTCGCTCCGCTAGATAAAGCTGTATACAAAAACAGCAGGAGCAAACATGTCGCGTGTCACGACCACGCAGCGTAATTAAAATCCATCGCGAATTTCACCGTCCAGCGTTATAACATAGCGATCGGAAAATAAAATACCGACGACCGAGCATCGATCACACGGATGGATTCGTCGGCGAGCGTAGAGCTGGAGCACCCGATCGTCTCATTGTCGACGTAGCCGCAACGCGAGAGAAATGGTTCACCTCGAGTGGGTAATTTGACCGGCAGGTGAAGGTGGTCTTGCGCGAACGCAGAACGGAGCGGCGAGTGAATACGGTCCGCGTTGAGTCGGGCATCCGATGGAAACGGATAGGAACGACATTCCAAGCGTGCGTCGCCCGCGTATTGGTAAGTAGAAACATTAGCCACTAATTGTAAGTAAGTAAGTCTGACGTTGGGACGATACAGCACGCGGCGGTTAAATTACTTAGGTAATTTCAGCAATTAATACGAATGAAACGCATGGATGTTAATTGCCCTGTCTTGGACGAGTCGTCAGCTACTCGAGCATCAGGACTCAGGAAACGCCTAATACTATTCGCGTGGGAGAACAATAAATAAACATCGATCTGACACAGTCTTGATACCGCGAAATACTTTGCAAGAAAAAAAGCTCGTCCTCTCAAATGCGTTGCAACAGCTCTCGCAAACACGGTGCACTGAAATAAAGGATTAGTCAGAGAATATAAATAGTTCCGAGACATCGTTTTCGTTCTTGGGAAAACAAGCGATGGCGTACGAATCAATTATCGACAAAGATTATCGTTAATTGATTTACGTCATACAGGGATCGACCGGCGTTGAGAGAATAGTGATTTAAAAATAACGCACCATCCATTGTCGCGAAAATACGTGATGGATCACTTATCGCGAATTATTGAGAAAGCAATGTGTAACGCAATAGAGTACAATTAGCCATTATTGACGAGGTTTACGATGGATTTATCGATAAAAGTAATGCAAAGTTCAGTTATTGTCAAATTAATTGTCGATGTATTACCTATTGGAAAATCAATCGATACGGCTTTATTTATCGAAGAAACGAGTAATTTCTTAGTGCTGGATTCGGCATCGAAAAAAATAATGGATAATTTCGAGTCAATGGATTATTTTTTAGAAAAGCGATCGGTAATGTAAACGACGATGCATTACTAGAACGCTGTGCTATTTGTCAGCCTCGTAGTGCGATGGCTGATGGAAAACTCGAGAGTCTACAAATTTCGGAAATAACGGTAGAAGCGAAATCAAGAGATGATTGTTGGAGAACTCGAGTGGACGTCGGTTGTCGGGACTTCACATTAGTGCGGAGTATTTTTCCACGTCAAATTATCGTTGAGTCTCTTGGAATAAATCGTAATCCATTTTATCTGACGTACCCAAAACAAATATGTATACATAGGCACTTGTACGTATATTAGACGTCAAATATGGATGAATGGAACGGGCAAGTAGTTAGCAGCACGCAACTTTCAACCCAACGACGCCTATACTCTACGTCCATCGAGCTGCGGCGCCGACGAAATTAGGCCTGTAATTTCGGAAAACTGGAATCAAGTTTGCCTTTCTACTCCGCGAGGAGAAGAAAGTTCGATGGTCAGTTTTCATAATTTCTCGCGTGACCCCTGCAGCTCTAGGAAGTCAGAGGTGCGAGCATTTTTACCTGTTCGTGACTCTTCTTTGGGTCGTAGCTTCGCGAAAACAACTCGCGTGGCTCTTTGCATCGCTTATCCCGCCGAGGGAATGTCCGTCTTCCATTTAACTATCAATCTATTACCGCGACCAACCCAAGTGTTTGAGAGGCATTAGAGATGCAATGAGATTCTACCGCAATTTGACTTGCAAAAGTCCTCGTTCAAACTTTCAAACGGTGCAGGCGTGGCCGTAGTCGTGCTTTCAACCAATCACAATTAACTCGCGTCAAGCTCACCGGTTTCGATACGAGCCTCAAGTTTACCCGTGACAAATCATTCATCGAGCATATTTCCACCGATCTCCGATAACATCGCGCGTCTAATGGACGACGATGTACCTACGTACCTACATACAACTCGGGTATCCAAGGAGAGATCAGGGAATATTCGACCCAAATATGAGCATTTCCGGCCGCAGCGCACAAGTAGACGCGGATGCTATAAGGATACTACCACTCTCTGCCATAGAATTTCGTTTCGGATTTGGAAAGTTGGTGGATATGGATGCTCGAAGGCTGATGGCCAACGTTGGGTAGGAAAGGTAAGGCGAAATCTGGTGTGACGTCGAGGCTGAAAGCTAAGTACGAAAACTTCGAGAGAAGATAGAGGAGTCCGTTCGCCATTCAACGCACGAACCCAGTCTGGTCCAACCTGATCTTCCCCAACCTAGACATCGCCCAGCCACGCCTTAATATAAATAAGGACGCGGAACAGACTGCAGCGAAGTACCAGGCGCCGCATCCACTTTACCCGATTTTATATAGTATCAACTGCACGATCAGGCCAGAAGATTCCCGTGAATTACGCTCGTTTCGCGTCGAAAAATGAACAAAACGGTTTTTCGATGTTCTTCTTTAGACGTTTCCAGCTCATTTTTGCGAATGGGACTCGATATTTTCCGCCGTTAATTGGATGATCGTTGTTATACGTGGTCCATTTAGCGAGTCATCGACTTTGTCATATATCGATCACGCGTCGTTGTTGTCGCTTGCCAATGGAACGCGAATCGCTCGAAGATCGTTAGCGCGGCGAGTAATTGTTGGATAAGTCGAGAAAGTCGAGGCAATTTAAACTTTTTTGCGATCGCTACTTTTCTTTAGCGTTACGTACTTGAATTTCGAGAGTTAAGGTTTGGCTTAAGATTCGTACGAGTTGGATATACGGAATCTTGGAGAACGTTGACGTAAATCCGGGCTTTCGAAGTTCCGAATGAGAAAAAGGTGATCCAGACCGAGATTCTCGAAAAGCTTCGGAGAGTTTCCCGTGCCCCGCCGAGTTTCTCTTTGGTGCAGAGAATATCTGGCGAATTGAATTTGTCCAACGAGATCTGTTGTTCGAAAGGAAACGGAATAAGTTTAAGTTGAAAACTCGCATCGGGCAAAATGCATCCCGTCAATTTCGATAATAGAAGCTACTGAGTTTTCTCCTCACGTCTTCGCGTATCAGTTTTCCACGCGTCATTCCCGTCACACAATTTATTCGCACGCGGTGCGCGAGGCTCTGGAATTTTGATAGATGATAATACGGGAAGAAGAATCGAAGGAGTGAGCAAAGAATTTGCGAACCTTTCAACTGTTAGGTTGGAAACAAGGCCGATCGAGGTCGCGCCACGCTTGGGCGGGGGTAAAAAATGATTGGGAAACAAAACTTCGGGACGAGAGAACAATACGTGGCGAGTAAAAAGAGGTAGCGAGATCTCGCCGTGCGATGCGGTCCGACGCTGGGGCTTGAAAAAGGTTCCCCGATCGGAGAGGAAACGTCGAAGCGACGCGTCGAGCCGATACGGCGAAGGAATCGAGGATTGCGGTGAGCCGCGAGGGAATCGAACAGAGACGCATGGCGTAAAATTGAAAGTGTTAAGTTGAAGGAAGTTTCATTAGCGGATGGGTGGTGTCGCTTCGGCGAAGGATTACGAAAGTTTTAAATTACGTTTCAGTAGGAAAACAAGGCCGGAAGCTCCGTTAGTTTGTGCGCTATTCGTCTGCGACTTCTCGCTGACGTTGGCCCCGTCACTCGTATAACTTTGTTCGACGGACGTGGTTGTTTGCCTTCTATCCGCGCACACGCGATTTCCTTGCCCGTTCGGTATATCGCATCGAGTATGTTCATAACCCTTGTTAGGACGTACGACGCGTAGCGAGAACGTTCCAAATCAAGTTCTCCCACCGATGCAAGTGAATTTGCAATAGGGTGTACTTGCGACCCGGCGAGCTGTGATCGCATCGTTTTGGAACGCTCACCATGATCGCGTCTGCATAAAAACTCTCGTAAATATCAAACCAATAGCCCGGAAAGACGCGTCCTCGTTCTGATACATTCTGTAAGTACGATGATTACAAATGAATTCGCATCGAAGATACGTCTTGTTAGAATAAGAGAGAATAGAATCGACAAAATGATTTTGATCAAATTTCACAAATCGATAGATTTAGAGAATTCAGAGAAGAAGATCCAGTTCAATTTTCGTGCATATTCCCTACCTTATATAAAAGTTATCGACAACGAATGAAATCTCAATGTTCATTCGACACGGAGTTAGATGAGAAACAGCGCATTCTGCCTTTAATTTGTACGATGCGACGATAAATAACGGAACGATTTGAATGAGTAGAGAAAAATGTACTACTTGAACAAGCGAATATTTACTACGACTCGTTTGAAATCTACAGACCGATTCGCAGCAACCATAATTTATATTATAAACGAATAGATAGCATATAATGGTATTTATTTTCGCGCTATTTGCGAATGTCCTTTGCGTACGAAGAATTTCAAATTGTACTATTCTAGGTTTTCTCTTCCCAATGCAGTTTTTTCTTCATCCCCTCGCCACAGTTTTGCTCCTCGATTATTGCGAGTAACGCGCGAGCTTACGTTGCTAACTTTGCGATTTTCATTTATCGATACCAATGAAATGCTCGACTTTTCATCCGTTGCCGCATTCGACCCGTTTTGTAGGAAGGTATTTTCCTTAGTTAGTTTCTCAGAGCAACGAGTCGTTGGCCGCTGAGAATTTATGGTACGTGCGAATTTCTGGTTGAACGGGATCGAAAAATACGTATTTTACGGTGATACGCTTCACGTACGATGCAAATATCCCGTCGTCTAGGTTCGCGCGGCGTACTCGCATCACGCTCAGGAATATCTGATAGGCCATAGTGGATAAACGTCCGGTGAATGCAGAAACTGGGTGGTAGCATTACTTATTTAAATTTACCTATTCACCTATTCAGATGACGCGAGCAACAACGACGTGGCGCCATATGGGTTATGTTAGCACCGGCGCGAACTCTTGCCGTTGCAAGACATATTCATGTGCCTACGTAAGATCCATGGACCTGGTGAAAGACACGCGTATCTATCGAGGCTCGACATGCTGTGGCTCGCTTAGCCGGCACATGAAAGAAGTTGAAGACGTGGGGGGCGAGGGAGGAAAACGTCGTCGACGTCGTTCGTGGATTGAACACGTCCGACAAACTCCGGAACATTATCATGTCATACAAAATGCATGGAAAACTCGCGACAGCGACGGTCCGGTCGAGGAGTCAGGGAGGAAGCGCGGAGGGATGGCGAATGGAACGACGCTACGTGTATACAGTTTATCTGGATATAAATAATTTTCGTACAACTTTGTCGCGGCGGCGGCGTGCGCGTTTTATAAAATTCCTAGGGGACGCGACAGACCACGCTGCTGCGCTAGCTGAGCCTTTTGCTCGCGTATAAGCGAGAAACGAAGTTATTTGCCGTTGGTCGGATTATTTAATGGTGGAAAAATTCGTTCGTTTCTCCGTAAAGCTTTTGTAATGTGTTTACGCGGAGAGCGCGACGACGAGCACTTTCGAAAACTGTTAGCTATTCTATTTATCGACGCGGAGGTGCGGTAGCCGCGGAAAACGGGGCGGAGATCGATTCAGCTTCGAAATCAGGTTAGATATTATTTTCCCGAAAAATGGATGCGCCACCGATGAGTCTGACGAATCGTCGATTATTTCCTCGAAATCAACTCGACGTCGCGTCAATTATTTTCGTAAAATCGAGCGACGGACAGGGAAATTTCCGGCATACGAATCGAGCCAAACGAAGCTGCTTAATAATTCTTCGGTCAATTGTAATTCTTTGCACGACGCGCGATAATAGAAAAATCATGGAACAAGGTTTATCTGATTGAAAAGTAAACGTCGCTCGTCATGAATTTGTGAGAAGAGAAATATGTAATTTACATACACGCATTCTCCGCCATGCGACGCAAAATTGCTTGTTATTTGACTAATTTTTTTTTTGCACGCGTGCGAGAATCATTCGCAGACTTAGCGAGGCTTTGAACCCATCTTTTCCAATATTTCCGATATTGTAGTTTATTTCGACTGCTAAGAGAAATTCTCCCGTATTCTTCCACATCCTCATCTTTTCTCATTTTTAAACGACGAATCAACGAATCAAGAAATTCCTATACAATATTCCGTAATTTTTGAAAATAATGATTCAGTCGCGTTGTGAAATAATTAGAGAACATTTTTCAATTACCAATCGTTGTCAATTATTTGACCCGATATGTGATACAATTTTTCGATCGATTTACCACAGAGAATAAAATTACCACAGATTATAAAATTATCACAGAGAATAAAATATCGCATACAGGAATACGAGAATTGTAAGGGTCACGAGAATAAAAGCTTGCGCCACCAACGTAGCAGTCGGCGTTCTGTAGCTGAAATAGCTCGGAAGTTTGACAAACGAGCGATTATTGTCGCAACAACTGGACGCAGTTCGCGCGCCACGTTTGCCGATGGTAAGTGATATTGGAAATTATGGAAGGGGGAGACACCGGAGTCATTGTTGCCGGTAGTCCCAGAAGGACGGAAGTACGAAACAATCGTCGAACACTGGATACGATGGTAATTTGTCACGCATGACCTCATGGGAAACGAGGCTCCGTGTCCTCTCGCACTTTCGTTCGCTTGCAGTCGCTTCGTGTTGCCCGTAGATAATCCGTACGCAACGTCGAACATGATACGCACGTGCACGCATCCGTGTCTTCTTTCCGCGGACGGAAACTCTTCGGCGGGTCTTCCGCCTCGCGATGCGCCGCGGAGCAGCCTCGACGCTCGGGGTTCCCAGTCCATCGGCGAGTCTCTGGCACGCCTACGTAATTGACTATCAAACGAAATTAAAATCTTCGACCCGTTCACGACGTTTCTTGCCTCGATAAATCCGGAGTTCTCAAGTCATTAGAAGTCTGGTAAGGAAGCGCGTGCTTCGATGCGTGGACGATTTAAATTTCACGTTGAAAATGATCATTATCGTATTATACTTCGCTAGAGACTTGGGCGCGGCGCGGATATGCCGAGGTTAATTGTTTCAGGTTCAACGTTAACCCCTCCCTCGTCTTTTTCTTCCACTTTACTCGACAGGCGACTACGCCACGATCTTTGGTCGCGTTCTCGTCGAACGAGCAACGACAATTGCGACGCCGATCACAGACGCCGTCGAGACACGCCGAATGCCTCTTCGCGACGCTTTTCATTATCCAAATAGGAAAATTCCAAAAATTGCGGGGAAATATATTTCTCCATCATGATTCCGCGTCGATCTCCAATCTCCAGCCGACGAAATGTTGGTAATTTCCATAAAACGTAGGCAAAGATATGACGATGTTTCGCGCGTTCGATCTCGCCGATATGAAAACATTCCGGATGGTGTTAACAAATTTATGAGAAACGCTATTGATAGAACCTCATAGAAACTACCCTCGCGGCAATCAACCGCGGATAGCTGCAGGTGTTTCTTCCCACGAGACTACGGCTTCTATGGATTACGTAACAAGATATTCGATATTCTCACCTGACCTCGATCACGATGTAGTAGAAATTCTTATCCGTTCGTTTTCTTTACCGTAGCTGCTCATTGCCAGTACCGTTACCGAGCGAAATTTGCTTGTACGAGTACGAGTTATCAATATGTGATCAGCGATCGATTCTCCTTACCGTTTAATTTTGCACGAAAAACGAACGCGCGTACAGATTTTCTTCAACGTGGCTGCATATAGATGTAGCGTAGCTGCCATACAGAGGGTCACCATGGGGAACGGTGTAAAATGATCGGTTTGAGACTTTCGCCTACGAAATATCGAAAACGATGGAAAATAGTTTCAATGGGAGATACGCAAGCACCGAGCTTGCGGACGATGAATTTTTCGAAAATAAAACGAAAATACGCATTGTCTTATTATTGGGAATACGCATAAACTGCAGTGTAGTCTAGTTGAGCGTCATGCAATTGTAGTACAATTCGTTAGTTACGGTATACAAATGTCACGAGTTGGTATGATTATTAAATGTAGTGTTACTACTCGATTTGTATTATCGAGCTGAGGATAAGTTGAAGTATTCGGAAATCTTGTTATCCCGAAGGGGACCAACGTCTCGAGGAATACATTATCGACGAGGAACAAACACGTAGACATTTCGAATGGCATAAATTGACGTGCATGTACCTACGAATCAATGTTGTTCGATATGAATTCGCAGTTTTATAATGGAATGTTGTAAAAATTTCGTCACTTTTTTCAAGATTAAATTGGGATCGTTGGAACGATTGATATTGACAAATAATTGGTGAAACTATGAAACTAATTACCACACCGCATATCATCAACGGGAATTGAAGAGAGGAGAAATCTAAGACGAAGAGGAGGGAAAAGCAGGAAATTAGGACGCGACCCGCGGCAACGATGTCGGAGCAAAACTATACTTCGAACAATCTATCTACCGCGCGCTGCGAGCTGACGTTTAATTCCACTTTTCCGAAAGTATTCCGTGTCGTTCGACATATGGGAATTTCTCGTATAAAACGATGGTATCAAACGGTACTTTTCTCGAGAATATATCTCCGACGTCGAACCGCGCGTATGCCACACGCTTTACGACCAACAATCAATTTCAAACAAAATTTTTCACTCGTTCGACCCTCTCATATCTTCTTGTCGTAAATATCGCGCCGCAATTTTTACCGGCTCGTACAATTTTTCTCGGCATCTTTCGTGAATATTTTAAATACGTTCAAAGCATGAAAAGGCGGCGCTCGCGAAACGGGTCATTCGGCGTTGAGACTCGCGTTGCAAAACGTTAGTAAAGTGAATTTTCTGCTGATTCGCGTTCCAAATGTCTGGAACATCAAGTGCTTTTTCAAGAGCTTCATTTGTTACGAGAAATATTCTTCGTTCTTACCGCTTCTCTACGATTTACGGCATTCGCCGTGAAAACTTCACGTTCTTTTCCATGCGTTTTGAGGAGCAGTTGACGAAAAGTAGCGGAAATCACTTGTTCAAAAATACATATTCCGTGGTGTGCGCCAGCGGTAGCGATTAGGCAATTAGAAAATCGACGAGAACGATACGAGAAGAATGGAACGGGCTTGTTACGACGAAACTCGTTCATTTTAATTGCTGGGGCGATCGAACCACGAGCGATTTTCTACCACGATCGATCCATGGAGCCTCACCTACGCCCACCTGTTTGTCGACTCGTAACGACTATTCAGGATCGTCAAGGGTAATACCGCGGGGAAACCCGGTAATGATCAATTAACCGACCAGCAGTACATACCTCCTACCCAAAACAAAGATCAATAAGCATCGAACAATCCGAGACCGATCGGTATAATTAGTCATCCTTGCCGGAGCGCGAGCCCTTGACAAACCCCCCCACGACTATCGATCTCCGGATGCAACGCGAAGAGACGATCGACCAAGACGCGCGCGGTAAGTTCACTGCGCTGGTCATGCGAATGGACAAACGACGACGCGATGATCGTTACCTGCCGACATGCAGTTAATTCTGCCGGACACTCCTCGGCCTCGGCTCAGAAATAGCGGCATAACGCAACGTTGACAATCGACCCGGCGAGTAGAAATTAACTGACCCAATCTCAATGACGACGCGGGGTGTGGCGATTACTTTGCTGGTATTCCGCCCAGCGGTGCATATTATCACGTATTATCACGCGACTTACTTAGGGAGTCGCGTCCGATGTTTGTCAGGCACGCGGCGCAAGAAAAATGGCCCAGTGGGTCGAAAAATAGGACAACGAGTGGTGTATATGTTTGGCGAGGCTCGTCGCGTTTTCGCTCGCACCCTCTAAAACATCTTGGTTTTCACTTCTTTTATCTGCTTTCGGTTCCGCGGTGTTGCGCGTCAGCAGAGTCCAGAAACACTCGAGGTTCGGATCGCGAGCGGCGTGTTCAACCATCATTGCTTATTCATGTAAACTCGCCGCAGCTTCCTTCGGTGTTGGAGATTTCGAACTCGACCGAGTGTGAAATTCGAGCTACCTGCCAGTGCCGTAGCCGATATACGTACGTAGCCGAGATTCTAGCGCAAATACCATCAAGGTTCGAAACTTAATTTGCAATCGAGATTTCCCCCGGAATCTCGACAGTTTGTCGATCTCGGACGAGGAAAATAATCAATAGTAGTTTCGGAAAAACGAACCAAACGTTCATGTTTGGCGAAGAAATGCTCCACGTCGAACCACACGGCGCGGCGAATCGTGGCGAGTTCAATATCCGTATCATCTGAAAATTTACGTCACGATATGCCGGGGCCGTCGACAAAATCGAAAACCCTGTGATACCACCACCACCACCTGCATCTTCCTCCAGGAGATTGGATCTCGTTTAGTTGGAAACGAGATCGAATTTCTGCTATCGATTTCATAAATTACGTTTCGAAATTGTCGGCAGCCGCGCGAGTGCATAACCACTCATCGGAAGCACACCCCGTTCGTATGCACGAATATACCTTTAGGGTTACCGCTGGCACTCGAACGAACAGATAGATAGATATCTCTCGGTTTATACTCGCACGTGATACAAATACACCTTCACCAGAACTATTCCGATTCCTGGGACTTAAACTCTGGATAATTCGCCAAACGCGCTGCGACATGTTCAATGCTCGATCCCGCGCATCTCTACGGAATTTCCTAAAGTGATTACGAATTTTTCGCGTGCTATTTTCTCAACGTAAATCATTTTTCTGTATGATAATAGAAGCAAATCGGGGCTTCGTGCGAGGAGAAAAATGTACAGTCTTCAGGGTTTACTCCGACGCCTCGTCGTCCCTCGAGGCTCGTAGCCCGTTCCCATTGTTCCGTTTCTCTTTCCAACTATTTGTTTTCCTGTTCTATTCTCGTTTTATACAGTGGCAATAGCTCGGATGGAATTGAGTAATTGAATTGGTGGCAAACGCTTGATTGATTCTGTCTTTCGTAAACGATTCGTTCTCCGACCGCGTTCGATATCAACTTTATGAGCATCGTTCGTTTCCACGTCGCCTCCAAGCGTACATTCTCGTCTCGAATGTCGGTATTTATGCAATACGACAAATCGAGTGTTTCGAGCGAGTCGTGGTCCGTGGTAATGGGAAACATAAATATCGCTCAAGTTTGCATCTCTGGATGCAAAGTCTATCGATGTTTCGCACAAAGCAGCCACCGTGCTCGCTTCGTTGCGAATAGACGCGGCGAAGTGTCTACATAGTTGGAAGTTGCCGTTAAAAGCCTCCTCGAAGGTGATGGCTTTTCCGACTTCAGTTGGCAGACTAGCAGCGAACCCTTTGTCACGTGTTCGGTCTGTAGCTGACCTGGTCGCTCGGCTTCAATTTACCAAACTATGCGAGAGTGCACGGAACAGGTGCAGATGCCACATATCCGCGCGAACTATTCGACCGAGGAGTGACGCCTAAAGTTTCTAAACCACTTTGGACATTAGCGTCTCCTATTTCGTCGCACCCACGTGATGAATTCGTTCATCGACAAAGACGTGATCCAGAAGCAGACGGTAACTAAGAGCCGCCACCACCGCGTTCGCCACGAGCGTAAGAAAATCTTGGGTGCATAGCTGATATTTATTTCGAATCTTGGAAGGGCTAGATCGAGTTTGCTGTTGGCGATGTACGGTGAGAACTTTTTAATGGTGACGAAGAACTCCAGCCTGGAGGCAATTAACGATGCGTTATACCTTGGAGAGCTATGTAGGAGGAAACTGCGATCCACGCTTAGAAACTGAAGACTGCTCGAGCTTTCCGAGGCTGTGGAAAACGACGATTTAGGAACGACACGATAGCAGTGCCCTCAGCATCTCAATCTCACGAGAAAAACGTACGTACTCGTCGATTTAAACTGCGGGATTTCTCCGCGAAAGTATTTTCTGATCAACCGTTTTCGCGAGTCGATGTTGAGTCCAAAGCGGAACACGCGCATTTTTCGGCATACGATCTCCGGAGGCACATAAATCTTGAAGACGTCGAGAATCCGCAGCATCGCGGAGGCTACACGCCGAATACCATTTTTCACTTTATCTCTGAACATTTCGTCGACGACGCAGGCCGACCGCTGATAAGTCAGGCGTATGCCGGAGCTTCGGAGTCAGTGACAACGAATCAATTTGTTGTACCGCTACGGATATTTCGATGGTGGCTCGTAGAACCAGAATCCCGTGTAACCCAGGAGCCGACATACTGATAAACCGATGCCATAAATCCAAATTACGTCGGCGAGCGTGCGAGATGAAAAATCGTCCGACGCCGAGCCCTGCATCTCCATATTCATGGTGTCTCGAAGCCCGGAATTTACGTACGATTTTGAAACAAGATTTTCTACGAAGTGAATTCTGCTACCGCGAAAAACCCCGCTTTCGAATGTGAATAGCGACTAGAAACTGGAAAATGGCACTCGTGAAGTGAGTAGGTAGGTACTGTTGGGCACAGAGGTATTCGCGGTACAATAGCGATTGGACGAAATTTCGAGATCCAACAGGGAGACTCGAGGCGAACTTGTTCTTCGATCTCTCCCGTTGTGGAATCTTCGTCGCTGGTAAAATTATCGAGTCGGTGCTTCGAGTCGCTAACATTCGCTCGGACATTAGAAAGAGTTGGGGGGTCCGCGAAGGACATCGCATTCGCAACTTTCAGGATGATTTCATTACCGAAGGTAAGCACGGTCGCGGAAAGTTTGCATAAGGAGAGTCACGTGGAACGGTGAAACAGCTACCGTACCATTCCGGGGTTGTCGGTAACTTTTCAAATTAACTTTTACATTCCTGAAAACTAAGTCCCATCTCAAAGGGAATATGGCTCACAAACATGTAAATACTCTCAAAGCAGGTTCTAAATTTCTCGCGGGCTTGCTTCCTTATTTGGTGCACGATGCGTGGAGTGACCGAAATTAAAGTTGTCGTGAACCATCAGATACGTACCTGCAACAAATCGTGTGGAATACGTAGATAAGAAACCTAATTACTCCACGAATTGCGATGTTCTTAAGCTGAGATCGTATCGTCTCAGCGACGACTGCGTGTACGATGCCTGAATAATGATAACAGAAATACAGAGAAGACAAACTTCATACCCATAACTGAAAGCTAACAATTTATGCAGATCATCTCCAGTCAATGAAAATTACGACAACTACCCATTAAAATCAAAGTACGACAAAAGCATGTAATTCGTAATATCGCTAATGCTTTACGAACTGCTCAAAATTAGAGTTCCGCGGTAATATATATATATATTAGACTCAAATAGGTGTATAGAACATTTTCTAAATTTTCCGAGGTGATTCGTTGATGATGCTCGCTCGTTATTCTCAACTGCGCTGTGTATACAGCATGCTACGTCGCCGACTCGCAAGCACGTCTTCTTAATCTCAGCGGCCTCAGCCCATTTCCTTGTTAATTTCCGGTCTTTTTAACTCGGACTTCGTCGTGTTCTTCGTGGAAACTGTCTCGCGGCTACAAAGTTACGAAAGGAAAACTCGAAGTTTTGAAATCGTGTTTGATGAAGAGACGATGCCCAAAAAAGACTAGCAGAACAAGTTTCCCATTAGAAAAAAAATACATTTCATCTCTGATCTGTGATTTGTAGTATAAATTACAAATTCGAGCGAATCTTCTTGTAAAAAATGAGGCGATTTCAGTGGATTTAAAAAAGAGTTACCGTGTTCAAAAAATGCCAAAATCTATTGAAATCGTGATTTATCGCCAGTGTTGCTCAAACATGTATAATCGTTGAATGGAGAGTCCCGTAGCTATATATGTGTAATGGCCTGATCATTTTTTGTTTTTCCATATAAATAGCATATGAAACAATTTTTTAAAAAACCAAGAATTTTTTCTTTCTATTTTGATGCACATATTCTTATAGGAAAGGTAATTTTCTACAAATAAGTTCTGAAATAGTTTTCTCGTTATCCTACTGGGTAAAAAGTTATCAGGCTTTGAATACTCGCAACTAAGTGCTTTGTAACTATCCTCCTTGGAATACACTTACAAGGAAACCTTGCGAACCCGAACTCACCGATTTCAATGATTTTGATATATGTTGTAGAACATCGAAAAATAAGAGACACGTATTTTTTTATACGTGCTCTTAAGCCCATTTAGGGGTGAAATCTACCCTCAAAGCTCACCCTCAAAAAGTCTTTTTTCGAAATATCTCTGCTTCTAATTGGTATTTCGCGACGGAACAAAATGGAAAATGCTCTTTGCGGCAAGGCGGAGCTACTAGACATTGTTATGCCCACGAGGGTTGCAACCCCTATTTTTTATACCGGAAAAACCACATTTTTCGAAGATATTTTCGTTGTACTGATTCTAATATTGACTTGAAAATTGAAAAATAAATATTCTGAGTTGTGAAATAAAGTAAATAAGTTTACGTGTTCGAGGATTTCGCGTTAACTACCCCCAAACACGGTTACTACCCCTTCAAACATTGGTCATCTGCAATAATGAAAAAAATGTTTTTCTCAAGAGAAATACGAATGAGATATGTTTTGAGAGACACGTATTTTGTTATACGTGCTCTTAAGCCCGTTTAGGGGGTGAAATCTACCCTCAAAGTTCACTCTTAAAGTCTTTTTTCGAAATATCTCTGCTTCTAATTGGTATTCCGCGACGGAACAAAATGAAAAATGCTCTTTGCGGCAAGGCGGAGCTACTAGACATTGTTATGCCCACGAGGGTTGCAACCCCTATTTTTTATACCAGAAAAACCACATTTTTCGAAGATATTTTCGTTGTACTGATTCGAATATTGACTTGAAAATTGAAAAGTAAATATTCTGAGTTGTGAAATGAAGTAAATAAGTTGACGTGTTCGAGGATTTCGCGTTAACTACCCCCAAACACGGTTACTACCCCTTCAAACATTGGTCATCTGCAATAATGAAAAAAATGTTTTTCTCAAGAGAAATACGAATGAGATATGTTTTGAGAGACACGTATTTTGTTATACGTGCTCTTAAGCCCGTTTAGGGGGTGAAATCTACCCTCAAAGTTCACTCTTAAAGTCTTTTTTCGAAATATCTCTGCTTCTAATTGGTATTCCGCGACGGAACAAAATGAAAAATGCTCTTTGCGGCAAGGCGGAGCTACTAGACATTGTTATGCCCACGAGGGTTGCAACCCCTATTTTTTATACCAGAAAAACCACATTTTTCGAAGATATTTTCGTTGTACTGATTCGAATATTGACTTGAAAATTGAAAAGTAAATATTCTGAGTTGTGAAATGAAGTAAATAAGTTGACGTGTTCGAGGATTTCGCGTTAACCCTCCCCAAACACGGTTACTACCCCTTCAGACATTGGTCATCTGCAATAATGAAGAAAATGTTTTTCTCAAGAGAAATACGAATAAGATATGAATTGAGATATCGAATATCTTATATTTAAAGTCATTTATCACGAGGCAATAATTTCTTCATAAAATGAATCATCTTGGTCAAGATAAACTATGATTCGCGAGTGATTTTTTATTCCATCAATTCGTCTTTTCGTCCGATAATTTTTTACGATACTGCTTATCAGTTTCGATTATTCGTTTCGTTACTCATCGGTCGGGTATATATGTCGTAAAACTCCATGCTCGGGAATAAGTGTAGTCTTTTAGAAGCATTGAGTAGGTTTGTTCCTCCATCCGGACTCAACAATGAGAATCAATCCTTTGACTGTTATACATTTATTATCCGCGTTTTTTCAAAATATTCAAATACAAGATGGAACGGCCAATCATAGAGAAATGGAGTTAGCAGAATCGATTAAAGATATACTGTTAAGTGCCACAAATGATTTCAATGACGTAGATATGATTATCGAAGAGACATTACATTTTCAAGAACAGTACAAAGATCACGCAGCAAAAATAGTTGAAGATACAATACAGCATCATTTTCCTGATTCTGTTGAAGCACCAACGAATCATTGTACAGAATGCTGTTCGTGGTAATCAGAAGTTATCAACTTCGGAAAATCGTATTCATATTATGTACATATAAAAATACTCAAATATTCGAAATCAATTTGGTTTTTTCAAAGTAAAGTGCTCACAGGTCTCATTTTTGATTTTTTATTTCAACAATTATGGAAATCAGGTTCAGCTGCACATGTACTGACCCAGAAAACTTCAATACAAAAAAACTAGAACTAATTCTATTGCGAATGAATATTTTTCAAATTCTTAATTGAAAGTGTATTATTCTATAAATTCATGACAATAATGGTAATCTTCATAGAAATGTTTGAAACATAATGATTTCTTACACCAGCCGCATCGTATCATAGCAATATTCTCACATCCGCTTATTCCGCATCGTATGTCGCACGAATCCCCGAAACTAAAATCTACGGGATTAACGAATTCCTGTGGTTTTTCATCAATATAACCACTTTTGTACCAGGAATATTTAAAAAGATTTTCATATCGTGGTGAAGATAGCTGATTGTGGGCTAAAGATTGGAGTTTGATAATGTTATTCCTCAAATGCAGATTTAAATCGTAATTCATTAAAATTACATTATCAGAAATACGTCGAACATAATTTTTCCATATGCGAAACCCAAACACATCAAGTGGTTGTATTTTTCCTGTTGTACCGGTTGGTATTTTTTTTATAGTTATTATTTTGTTTTCCGGCATTGTTTCCTGTATTACTGCATCGCAGTGTCCACTCCATGAATCAAGTAACAATACAGAGTGATGACCCACATTCGGATAAAATACTTGTTCTAACCAAATCTTAAAAAGGTCTGAAATTACAAGATATTCTTATAAAATCATTCAATTAATCATAGTTTGGTGATAATAATTATTGTGAGTGTGCTTACTTGTAGTTAACTTTCCAGATGTAGATGCCTCCGCATGTACATTATCTGCACGGAATAATGTTGTTTGTACGATAGGGCCGAATCGACCACTTGGCTCCTTTAACACCAGAAAAAGAGGTGATAGGAGTTTTCCTGTAGCTGATATAAGTGGTTGAATGGTATAACTGTGAGTTGTCGACGAAACTGACTGTACTAAACATTGCACTTGCTTCTCTCCTTCAACAGCTAACGTTCTTCCAGAGTGCATTTCCAATTGGAATCCACTTTGATCTGAATTATATAAATTCTCAACTCCAATTATAGGTATAGTTGTTTTAATGTCAGTTACAAACTGATTTGCTTTACTTTTGAGTTCTGACTCACTGTCCAAAGTTTTTCTAGTGACAAATTTATTTATTTTTCTTGATACTATTCGATGGGCTTTTTTAAACTTCAAAAGCCAACTTTCAGAAGCCTTGAATCTGAAATCTTCAGAGCCAATTTCTTTTTGAGCGTGCAAAGCCCATCGCCGTAAATCTCGATCATGAATAATTGAACCACCTTCAAGAGCAGCATTGAAATTATCTAATACATGTTGACAAATTCGTGCAATTTTTTCCCTGTAGGTACCACCCTTATTTATCTTGTTAGCCCAACGATGTAGTTGAGTTTTAGATTTGACTTTTCTGAATCTTCTTTGTACAGTTTCGATTTTCAAGTTTTTATTTTTCCCACTTCTCCAATAATCCAGTGCTCTCTGTTTATAGTCAAAACTCACTTCTTCTTCATCATCTGTACAATGATTTGTTGGTGCTTCAACAGGATCAGGAAAATGATGCTGTATTGTATCTTCAACTATTTTTGCTGCGTGATCTTTGTACTGTTCTTGAAAATGTAATGTCTCTTCGATAATCATATCTACGTCATTAAAATCATTTGTGGCACTTAACAGTATATCTTTAATCGATTCTGCTAACTCCATTTCTCTATGATTGGCCGTTCCATCTTGTATTTGAATATTTTGAAAAAACGCGGATAATAAATGTATAACAGTCAAAGGATTGATTCTCATTGTTGAGTCCGGATGGAGGAACAAACCTACTCAATGCTTCTAAAAGACTACACTTATTCCCGAGCATGGAGT